>VWYE01014982.1:2202-12905 GCA_013398995.1 Alaudala cheleensis
CGACCAATCACCGCCTCGAAATCCGCGGTCCGCATATGCCACGCCCCCTCACCAAACCCCACCCCATTTCATCCTTATATGGCATCTGTGGGCGGAGACGGGAATCTGGGGGCGGAGTCACGCGTGGGCGGGGGCGCAAACCGGGGGACACGGGAATGCACGGGGGATACGGGGGGGGACACACGGGGGGGACTGGTGGGGGCCGAGCTTCCCCTGGGATCCGCCGCCCAGCACGGCAGCACTGCAGACCTCTCGGGCTGTCCGCACAGAGCTCAGGAGTGTCCGGCTCCACCTGCTCCTGCGTGTTTTTAGCCCCCAGCTGCCCGGCCCCAGAGCAGGTGCTCGGGGATGGGATTTATCCGCATGCCAGCACCGTGGCAGCGGCTCAGCGGTGCCATCCTGTGGGATTTTGGTTGTACCTTTGAGCCAGATGGTTCCTGCCTCACCCCTCTCACTGTCTTCCAGGCACAGGAATAAGATATCCAATTCTGCCACTATCTGTCCCTCTTCAGGACCTCACAAGCTCTCCAAGGGAGGGAGAGGAAAGCTCTGGAATGGAGAATCCCAGAGGAGAAGTGTCACTGGACACTGCTCTCACCTCCACGGGTTTCCCCATCTCTCTGCTTGTCCAGCCACGAGGGGAGAGCTCAGCTGCTGGGGTACACACTGCCAGATGCTGATGGAATGGGAACCTCCTTGGATTTCCAGCAGCACTTTGCATTCCCAACCTGCCAGTTTCTCCCAGAGCCTGGAGAAACCTCAGGATGGGCAGCTCAGAGGGACTCCATGTCCACCTCACCCACCACTTGGGTCGGGAAGTCTTGGCTCTCCCTGCCTTCTCTCTTTCCCTCCCCACTGGAATTTGCCTTTTGGGATCAAAAATCCTACTGGCTATTTTTAAAGTGCTGTCAGAGCCCGCTCAGCTCCTGCTCCCAGTGACAGATCCAGCTGTCACAATCTTCAGCTGTTTTCTGCTGCCTCTGCTCCAAGCCTGGGTTGCAACAGTCGGGATTCCCTCATTCCCACCCAGAGCCAGACCCGGGCCAGGGACCAGGATTTTCCTCTGCAGGGTCTGGAGGGATTTGGTGCCCATCCTGTGGCGTTTGCCAGGGTAAGTGGAGTGCTGGGATCCTTGGCAGGGGTGTGGGGATGGAGGGATGGGATTTATGCCAAGCATGGCATGGAAGGAAGAGTGCATCCACTGGGATTGATTGTGCACATGCCCCATTCTGGAAAGAAGAGGGATCCACTCTTCCAGCTCTCTGGAAATGCTGCTTTCCCCAAATACTTCTCTTCCCACCTCAGTCCCGGTGCTGGAGTTCTCCTGGGCTCAGTGGGCACTGGCTTTGCTCCCCGCAGAGCAGAGCTGGATGTGGAGAACAGCAGGAACTTGGTTTGGGAGGCAGAAGGTTTCCCTGACCATGTTCCCAGAGGGATTTGTGGGTGCTGGAATGCTGAGGGACCAACTTCCCATCCCTGTTCTGCTCCATGGACTCTGGAATGAGCCTGAAAAATCCTGGTGTGGACATTCCTGACCATTCCTCCTCCCTGCAGGGAGCGGGAGCTGGTGCAGCTGTTTCCTGCACCTGTGTAGGTGGGATTTCAGCACGGTCTGTCAGTCTTCGATCCCTGGGGACATTGCCACCAGTCCCTGGGGACACTGGTCATTGATCCTTGGGGACATTGGCCAACTTTGGCCTGTCCCATGTTTGTGTTCAGGACTTGGCTGTGCCCCGGGAAGGGAGACTGCGAGAGAAAATTATTCACTGTCAGGAAACACCCCATTCCCTGTTGGACCCATCCCACAGGGAAAAGCATGGAGCTTTTCCACAGGGCCTCACTCCCGGGGGTGCAGGCAAGGGGGGACCCAAGGAGGAAAACCCGTGGAACTCCAGGGAGGCTCCCATGGGTGACGTGACCCCACAGTCCCCAGGGTTTGGGGACTTCCACCTCCCCCTGTGCCCCACCTTCTCCACACTCCACTATTTGCTCCCAGCTGGATCAGAGCCCAGCTAAATTTAGGAGGATCGATTTCAGCCCCCGCCTCTGCCCCGCAGTGGAGAGGACGGAGCAAAGGTGGCCAGGGACGAGGAGCCACGGGAGGCTGCACTCCAGGCTTGTGGAACCCCGGGTTTTATCAGGCTGCGAGGCCATGGAGGAGCCCAGGGAGACTGGAATTGTCCTGGGTCATCCCATGGGTCTCTCTGGCTGTCACTTGGGGCAGAGCTTGTGACGAGGACGCCCATGTGTCCTGCAGGGAAGGAGCTCCCAGCGCTGGGAGCCAGATCGTTTCCTGGGGATGCTGAAACAGGTGAGTGGGGCAGTGGGAAAGCAGGAATGAGGGTCCAAGGACATTGCTGGCACCCAGGGATGCTTCAGGCTCTGATCCCACATGTGGTGTCCCCAAAGTGAGGGAGGAGTGGAATGTTCAGCACCACCACTGTGAGGAAACAGCTCAAGCAGCACCAAGAGAAGTTTAAGTTGGATGTCAGGGGAAAATTCTTCATGAAAAGGGTGGTCAAGCCCTGGCACAGGCGGCAGTGGTGGAGTCACATCCCTGGAAGTGTTCAAAGCTGTGTGAATGTGCCACTTGGAGACAAGTGGTGGCCTTGGAAGTGCTGGGTTGGACTTGCTGCTGCTCCCCTCTTAGTCCCATCTACCGGTGTCTCCAATCCCACCTCTGCTTCCAGGGGAGCTGCCGAATGACGCTGGGAGCTGCCGGTGGGTGAAAGACCCCCCAGGCTCCGCATGGATGGGAATGGGGAGCCCCGCCCACAGTAGGAGCCCAGGGCAGCTGGAAAACTCCGGCCTCTTCCTGCGAGCTCTCCTGCTCCTTCTCCTCTGCAGCCATGGTAAGGACCCAGCACGGGCAGAGCTGTTCCCTGTAAACACCAGCAGACAAGCGCTTCCAGGAGGAACCTCCACGAGAACCTAGAGCAGGCTGGATGGTGGGAGGTGGTGGGGGGAGCAGAGGCCGCCCTTTCCCCACCCTCGCCCCGTCTCTCGCAGTCTCTCCCCAGTGCAAGATCCTGCGCTGCAACTCGGAGTACGTGGCGGCCACGCTGCAGCTGCGGGGTCCGGGCCGCGGGGCCGCGTTCTGCACAGCGCTGCGCTCCTACTCGCTGTGCACCCGGCGCACGGCCCGCACCTGCCGCGGGGACCTGGCCTTCCACTCCGCCGTGCACGGCATCGAGGACCTCATGATCCAGCACAACTGCTCCAGGGAAGGCCCCACGGCCCCGCCGCGGCCCCGGCCCCAGGCCCCCAACGCCCACGGCTTCGAGCCCCTCGATGTGTGCGATTACGAGCGGAGCTTCCTCTACAAGCACGGCCGCCCGCCCGGGTTCCAGCACTGCGCCGCCTTCGGGGACCCCCACATCCGCACCTTCCACCACGACTTCCACACCTGCCGGGTGGAGGGCTCCTGGCCGCTCCTGGACAACGATTACCTGTTTGTGCAAGCCACCAGCTCACCGGTGGCCAAGGGTTCCAACGCCACAGTCACCAGCAAGGTAATATTAGAGCACAGGTGGGCAGCACAGCCAGAGTCAGGGAATCAGGGCATCTCATGTACTTCCCAAAAATCTCTGGAACCGCTTCAGACTCAGGGGGAATGAGGAGGGAGGGACAGCCGTGGTGAGGGTTGCTGAGGGGACCCTCAAACATTCCTGTGGTGACTGTGTGGTGCATGGGCTCCCTGGGGGAATCCTGTGGTCCGTGGGGTACCTGAAAGAATCTTGCTGGCTTTGGCTCCACCTGAGTTTTCCATTGCTTAAATGGTGTTTAAAAAAGGAGGAAAGAAGGAGAAATTGTTGTTATCCGAAAAGGACTGTGGCAGGGTGGTTTGAGGATGGATAGCTGGTGGGACTTGCATCCTGGGATACCCTGAACAACCCGGGATGAGCACACGGCCACCGCACTCATCCACCTCCTGCCCCGCTCCCCACAGCTGACCATCATATTCAAGAACATGAAGGAATGCATCGACCAGAAAGTCTACCAGGCCGAGCTGGACAACGTCCCGGCAGCCTTCCAGGACGGCTCAGTGAACGGGGGGTCGCGGCCGGGCGGCGGCAGCCTGGCGATCCGGGAGCGCAGCCCCGGCCGCCACGTGGAGATCCGCGCCCGCTACATCGGCACCACCATCGCCGTGCGCCAGGCCGGCCGCCAGCTCTCCTTCTCCATCCGCGCCGCCGAGGAGGTGGCCAGGGCCTTCACGGAGGAGCAGGACCTGCAGCTGTGCGTGGGCGGCTGCCCCCGCAGCCAGCGCCTGTCCCGCAGCCCCCGCGGGCGCGGCCGCGTCCCCGCCGAGAGGGCGCGGGCGCTGTGCCGGGAGATGCTGCCCGTGGAGGATGTCTACTTCCAGTCGTGCGTCTTCGACGTGGTCACCTCGGGGGATGCCAACTTCACCATGGCGGCGCACGGGGCGCTGGAAGATGCCCGGCTCTTCCTGCCCGATGCTGAGAAGCTCCACATCTTCCAAGCCGGGGGGGTCTGCCCTCTCAGCCCTCCATCATCTCTCCTCTTCCTCCTCCCCTGCGGACTTTGGGCTGTTTCGCTGCACTTTTAATCCCTGATCTGTAGGGAACCTGTGAGAGCTGCTGGCTCCGAGCTGCAGCCAGGAGAGGTTCCTCACCTTGGTGTCTCCACAGCCACAAGGAGTCAGAGACCCGGGAGAGGGGAGAGATGAGCCCTGGTTTGCACCCACTGGTCTCACATGGATGGTGCAGCTGCTCCCAGCTCCTCTCCTGAAGGCAGATCCAAACTTTTCTGTTCCATTCTGACATGTTCCTTTTCCCCTAAGGATGTAACACTGCAGTGCATCAAAGAAAAATAAACCCCCTGGGTTAGAAACCCCTTCTATCCCTCAAAGCCTTTCCATAACACACTTCCCACCTTTCTCCCGGTGTTAATCCAGCAGAATTCCACTCAGGAACCCTACAGATCCAGAAATAATGGACTTAAAGCCCAAAACCCAATTTTTAGCAGTAAAAAAAAATTGAGTTATTTTATGGATTTGGGACCATTCACTCAGCTGCTCCCAAAGCAGAGCAAGGCCACAAATCGGTTTGGGGAGCTTTGTGACCTAGAGGGAGACTTTTGAGTAGAAATCAGCTGATTTTGTCCACATGCTCCTCTTCCAGGATCAGTAAAAAGTGGATCTCCAGCAGTGGGAGCTGTGGAGCTTGAGACCTCCTATATCCCAGGCCGCTGTTGCTATTTTTCCTTGTTTTCTTGGCACCTGTTGTGGACTCAGTTTAGCCGGGTTCTGGACTCGGGAGTGGTGTCAGGTTTCAGGGAGGACAAAACAACCCTTGGGAATTCTCTCCCTCGGGCCCAGATTCTCTGTCACTGGCTCAAATCCAACCCAAACTGGAGCTTTTTTTGGAAAACAGAATTCCTGATGGCAAAGGGCCAGCTGGGCACACAGATGGCCAGGGTATTGCCCCATGGAAACTGCAGAACTGCAGAGAGGAGGGAAATTTTCACCCATTTCAGAGGATTTCAGTCAAGCAAATGGAATTCTACAGGAGAAATCTTTTCCATAGGGAAGACATTCCTTTGTTTTTTAATGAAGTATTAAAAAACTTGGCCATCCCTGTCCCACAGAATTGTGGAGATGGGGGAATTGCAGCCCCTCCAGGTGTGGAGGCTCCATCAAGGGAGGTTTTACAATTCATGTTTCACTACATCCATGGGTTTTTCTCTCTCTGTATTCTTTCTTGCCAAGGGCACAAAGAGCACATAGGAAATAATTTCATGGATATCATGGCAAATTCCCCCTTGGATGGCTGCTCAGAGCAAACAGGGATGAGCAGGAGACCTGCTCCATGTCTTCCACCCTGCTTCCAGTAATCCCTGATGGGTCTGACATTAAAGGGTCCTATTTTTGAGTCCCAATTTCCTGTCATCTGTCTCTTCATGTCTTTGAGCAGCAGTGGCAGATGAAGATAATAATATCTCCTTCCTCCCCTGCTCCTTGGACACTGGAGCTTTGGGTGGATGAAATGAAGCAGGAATGAGGAAAGGAAAGCAGGCACTTCCTGATGGGCTCCACATGTCCCTTTGGGAAGAAAATCATCTGGGGAGAAATAAAATCCTCTGTGGGGGGACAAAATCCTCTGTGGGGGGATAAAACCCTCCATGTGGAGAATGTTCTCCATAGGGATAAAATCCTCTGTAGGGATGAAATCCTCCAGTGTTGATAGTGCTGGAGCTCCTGATAGAAATGGGATGGGTTTGGTGATGCAGAACCTAATTGTCCTTTATTTGTTAGCCAGTAGAGCCATTCAACAAGAATTCCATGGGGAAAGGAGGCTTCCCAATGGAGCTTTCCCTCCTCCTGAACAGCCCATCAGCTGCACCACCAGGACTGGGCCTGGTGCTTTCCTTGCCAACCCTTTCTCAGGAGCCACCTCTGAACTTCAGAGTGCAGCTCCCAAATTGAAAATGTCCAGGAATTCTAGAGACATGCCCCTGATTTGGAGAGCTCTGGTTCCAGGTTTGAGGCTCCATCTGAGCCAGAGTTACACAAGGAGTGGCCCAATGTGGACGCTTCTGATAACTGGATTACAACATGGAGGAGGTGTTGCTGATGAATTATGGAATTAATAAAATTGGAGAAATGTCTGAGATTATTAATCATTAACTCTCCTGCAGCATGGCCAAGGCCACTGCTGACTCATGACCCCAGGTACCACATCCACTTGTTTTTGAACACTTCCATGATAGTGCCTCCACCACTGCTCTGTCCCAATGCCTGATCTCCCTTCCCATGAACACAATTTCCCAAACATCCAACCTAAACCTTCCCTTGAGTCCTCTTCCTCTGGCCCTGCCCCTTAGGAGACCACCCCAAACCCCCTCACTCCAACTGCCCAGGCTGCACTCCTGGGCATGCTGCAGCACCCCCAGCAGGCTGCTGTCAGGGCTGGACGGGGAGGCTGAGGTGGTTTTTAGCAGGTGACATCAGCCAGGGAGGGGAAGGGTCGATCCAAAGTCCGCTGACGTCAATGGAAATGCTCTTGTTGACATCAACAACTCGGATTGGCGCCGAGTTCTGCTCCTTTATTGGGGCTGGGGGAAGAGCTCTGGTCTCTGCCTCAGTGTGGTTCTGAGGGGCCTCACGTCTCCTTCACGCTGAGGAGGAGCAGCCTGGAATAATTTGGGAACGGGCCAGGACCGTCCCACACTCGGCACGTTTTCCCCACTTAGCTGAACCCCTGCCTGGCTGTGGCTCAGCTTTGAGCCTCTGCAAGGCGTCCAGAGGAGGTGGTGGCCCTGTGACCTGCTGTGACACCCCCATACCTGCCCTAACCAGAGCCAGAGCTGCAGCCCCACCTTGAGCTGCTCTGGGTGGGCCAGATCACTTTGTTCAGGGAGCCTTGGCCAAAGTCCCCCCCTCCAGGGGACGAGAGTCTGAGTCACAGGGCCCATCTGAGGTGGGCACACTCAGGACACACCTGGGACACCATCCCTGGAGGTGTTCACAACCAGGAAAGTTTACAACAGCAAGGGAATAAGGAAATTTTCCTCCTTCTCAGCCACCAAGGCTGCAAAAGAGAGCTGGGGAATGTGGCCTGGGGAAGAGGAGACCTGGGGGGATGGATGGATGGATGGATGGATGGATGGATGGATGGATGGATGGATGGAGAATTCTGTGCCATTCCTGGGAAAGCCTCTAGATGTCCACAGAGCCCAGCAGCACACAAGGAAGGGTTCCAACAGTCGGAGCTCCAGAGTGCCAGGATGTCCACCCTCACCCCAATCAACCAGGAATCACAGAATTTCAGATTGGTATTGGCTGTAAAAGACCTTTAAGATCATCTTGCTCATGGTAGGGACACCTTCTAGAGGCCAGATGGCTCAAAGTCACACTTATCTTCCCCAAATTCTCTTCCCCAGCTCCTCTCACTGCCTTGGAGTAGCTTTGGCTGCTGAAAAGGAGGAAAAATTCTATATTTGCTGTCTGAGGGGCTCCAGGGGCTCTGCCAGCAGCTGGGGGAAGTCCCTCTCTCCCAGCTGAAGAGGAGCTGATGTCATTGCCTCTTCCTGCAAGAGCAGATGACAAACACGGGACTTTGCAGAGCCAAGATCTGAATTCCTCCTTGTTTATGGAAGGCTGAGCTCTTCTGGAGCTTTATCTGCCCCTCCCCGCTCCAAAAACACCCTCTGGGCAGAAAACAGGGGAAGAAGTCCCTCCTGGAAGAAGAACTGTTGGGCAGGGGACCTTCCACATCTCCAGTGGGAGCTGGAAAAGTGGGACTTGAGGGGGGAAATCCTCCTCTGAAAGCCACGAGAGGACTTGTCCCCAGTCAGGGAAGGGGAAAAAGGGGATCTCAACATGGGGGTCAAAAGCCTCTGCTGGGGCAAAAGAGCAAACAAAAAGGGGAATTTTTGGGAACCACCAGTGGGAATCTGCCCTGGGAGCTTTCCAAGCCATTCCCAGAAGATCTCTGAGGAGTGTCAGACCTCTGCACCTGGCGATCCTGCACGGCTGAGCATTCTCTGCCTGCAGCCAGGCACAGGAGACCTTCCCTTCCACCCCCAAACCACTGCTGGGATTTAGGAACTGACCTGGCCCCGCTTTGGAGCCTCCACTCCTGAAAATCCGCGGCGTGGGACAAGCAGCTGCTTTCCAGGAGCCACCCGAGTCCCACAGTGCCTTGTTTTCCAGCTGGGCTCCATTCCCAATGTTCCCTGTGCACAAACAACCAGAGGAAATGCCTTTTCCACCCCAGCTCCCAACTGCACACCCGGGACACTCTGTCCCCACGCTCCAGCCACACTGTGGATCCCTCCCGGGCCCCCTCTTCCCCCTCCCAGCCTGGAATATGCTGGAAGAGACCATATAAGGGGAGAAAGATGGAGCAAACAGCCCGGAGAAGCTGCGGGGCTGCCGAAACCCTCCCGCTTCCCAGCAATCCCGGCTGGATACTGCTCCTCTGAGAGCAAGGACAAAGGCCAGGCTGCCACAGCAGCAGCGTGGCTTCTCCTGGCAACCAACCCCGATAACCTGGAACACAATAACACGGATCTTATCAGCACCGGGAGCTGCGCTGGGCAAAACAAGTCTGTGCCGTGCCCAGTTCCTTCCCAGGGACCCACCCGGTGCTCAGTGAGTCACCTCAGGGCCCATTTTCTCGCCCTGTGGCTTTGGAAGTGGGTTATTCCCAGGCTTAGTGTTAGTCACAGTGTCCTGGCCATCCCTTCCCCCTGGCTAGGAGCTCCGGGAAGAGCCATGGCTCCTGCCATTCTCCCCATCCATCCACCCACCTTCAGCCGAGGGAATGAGGGTGGTGGATGCCATGAGAAAGCAGCCTGGAGGGGGACGAATGCCTGGAACAACAGTTTAGTGGGAGCAGGAGATCGTCCCTGCCCAGAACTCCTGGTGATTTCTCTCCTGATTTCCTTGTTTTTGAAGGAAATTTGGCATTGGGAAAGTTTGCAATTTACAAGTGAAAAATCCCACAGTGTTCCCGACCCCCCAGGGCCATCCACGGGTGCTGCTGCTGCAAGAAGAGTTTCTGGAGCAATTCCCGAGGGAATTCCAGCAGCAGAGAGTGGGGAGGGATTGCCATCAGATGGAGGGCAGGGGGGGAAAGGGCAGCACCGACTGACAGGTCTGGAGGAATTCAGGGAGGATTTGGGACGTGGAACATGCCTTGGATCATATCCTTGGCAAATTCCTTGGCGTGGGGCGCCAAGGCCCTTTGGCTTTGCTGGAATGTGTCTCAGGCTGGGGACAGTTTCCTCGGAAAGGCCCAGCCCGGTGGGAACTGGAGAAGGAGAGCGTAAACACGGCTCTCATCACAGCACACATCTGAGGGCTCAAATATCCCATGGCAGGGAAGGCTGCAAAAAGCCTTTTGCCAAATTAGAGCAAATCCCTGATTCTCCGTTAACCCATCCCCTTTTTCCTAGTGGGAGACAATGGGGACCAGAGGGAAAAAGGTGCAGTTCCTCCATTCTGCACCAAACCACAGAACAATTCCCTCTCCAGGAGGAATTCTGTCCTGCGGTTTGGCAGCAAGAACAGTTTATGCCCCACGGTTTATCCGGAGCTTTATCGGTTTATACGATCAGGTGTGAATTAACTCTGGGGGAAGGAGGCAATGGAAGGGCAGGAAAGGTGCCAGGAACACTCGGACAAACAAGCTCTGAAGGACAACTCCCAACAAAAACACCTCCCTGTTCCTCGCCAGGGTGGTGAGCTCCCCCCCCCTTTTCCTCTGCTCCAGTGCTGGATCGCTCCATGAACATTGTTCTCCTGTTTCCTCTGCTCCCAGTATTTTCCTGAGCTGGGAAAGCACTGGGAAAATGGCTGGGCAAAAAAGGGGGAAGGAGCCAGTTCCTGTCCTGGAGGAATGCTGATTTAGGGAGTGAAATTTGAGGGTTTCCTGGAAGCCAATCTCTCCTGGAGGGCTTGTGGGGAAGGCAAAATGCCATCCTACTTCCCAAATCCCAGCTAGGAGATAGGGCCATGGTTTCTGGAATGGATGTGGGTGCTTGCTGCACCTTGGATCAAGGTTTGGGAGGGATATTTTGGGGAAGAAGGAGATGGAAGTGTCCCCAAAACAGAGTGGGAAGCAACAGAGGTGGTGGAAACACTCGCACAAACACCCCAGAAGGAGGGAGGGAACCCCCAAAGCCAGGGTTTTACACTGAACCCTCAAACTCACCCTTATTTACCCCAAATAAGG
>VWYE01014982.1:20318-32612 GCA_013398995.1 Alaudala cheleensis
TGGGGGGTGAGAGGGCTGAGGGGGGTGGCAGCTCTGGAAAGGCCACGGAGCAGCAGATGTAGAGGACAATGGGGATTGGGACAGGTTTCCTTTCAAATCCATTCCCACCCCTCCTCCTCCTCACAGGGGCACGCAGGAGGGTCAGGATCCAGCCCCCCCAACCCCATACCTCTGCGGGGTGCCCCCGGTTTGACGAAGTAGGGGAGCCCCCTCATGGCCCGGCGCAGCTCCTGCTTCAGGGCCAGCATGTACTCGCTCTCCTCGCCACCGGGTAGGGGCGCGGCGCGGCGCTCCAAGGGCTGGGTCCGGGGCACGGGTGTGATGAGTGGGTCAGTGCTCAACCCCCGAGGGGCCCTCGGACCCCCGAACCCCGCCAGGACTCACCGGGAAGAGGGGCGAGGGCTGCAGCGTGGGCGGGGGCAGCGCGTCCCCCTTCCCGATGCCCACGGCCTCCACGTTGAACGTCATCTGCCCCCGGCCCCGGCCGCGGCCTCGGCCCGCCATGCTGAGCCCCGGGGCCGCTGGGGACAGGGGGGCACGGTGAGTCCTCCATCCATCGTCCCCTGCCCGGTCCCAGAGATGCCCCGAGTCCCCTCCCCGTCCTTCCCCTCCTCTACGCGGACCCGCTCCCCAGCTCAGTTCTCCCCTCGGCCCGGTCACGGTGCCTCTCTCACTCACTCGATCCCGGTCCCGGCTGTACCCCCGGGCCTGATTATGTCCCGTCCCGGCTCCTGGTTCCGGTGTTCCCCCACAGTCCCGGTTCCACCCCGTTGTCTGTCCCGATTCTCTCCGGGGTTCTTCCCCCTCCCGAAAACTGGTCCCGGTCCTGATCCCAGCCCTGGTGTGTCCCCGTTCCCCGTACTCCCCATTCCCGGTGTGCCGTCTCTGTGCAGCACACCCTCGGTCTCGGTCCCCGTCTCCATCCCCGGTCCCGGGTCCTCCCGGTGGCCCTCCCGGTGCCCGTGTCCCCCTCGCACCTGCGGTCCCGGGTCCTCCCGGTGCCCGTGTCCCCCTCGTACCCCCGGTCCCGGTCCCGGTCCCACTGCGCAGGCGCAGTCGCTCCACACGTGTACGCACCCACGCGGCCCCGCCCCGCGCGGAGGGGGCGGGGCTTGGGCATGAGNCTCGTCCCCCCGGTCCCGGGTCCTCCCGGTGCCCGTGTCCCCCTCGTACCCCCGATCCCGGTCCCGGTCCCACTGCGCAGGCGCAGTCGCTCCACACGTGTACGCACCCACGCGGCCCCGCCCCGCGCGGAGGGGGCGGGGCTTGGGCATGAGCCCCGTGCTGATTGGAGGTGAGAGCGAGGGGCGTGGCCGAGGGAGGAATCAATGGAGGGATGGGTGGGGGCGCGGGGTGGGCAAAGGGGGAGGAAAAGGGGGATGCAAGGGGGATGCAGGGGTCCCTCGGCCCCCCACGCCCGGATCCCCCCAGCCCCACTGCCGTGGGGGTAGCTCGGCCCCCCTGTACTCGGGTCACCCTGGCCCCAAACACCCGCCGTGCTGTGCCCACCAGTTCCGCTGCCCCACGGCCCCCAGCCTCCAGTTCTGGAACCCCCAGGGCCGCTGTCCCCTGGCCTCCCCCAATGTTCGATGCTCCTGGGCCCTCAGCGACTCCCAGCCCCGCTGCCCCATGGCCCCCAGTCCTGCTGGACTGTGACCCACCTGGTCCCGCTGCCCCACGGGCCTCCTACAGCCTCCTGTGCCCCCCAGCTCCTGCTCCCCCCTCCTCACTCCCACGCAAGGCCGGGCGCTGGATGCGCCGTGGGTGATTCATCCTGCTCCAGCCCCCCCGCGCCGGCAGCTGCCAAAAATAGCGCTGCGGGAGGGGGGGGACCCTCCACATCACCTCCCGCCCCCCGCCTCACCGGCGGCAGGCCGGGATGGAGGCCACGGGCCGCTGTCCCCGACACTCCCATCCCTGGGGCCCTGGGAACCGGGACTCGGAGCAGAGGGACCCCACGCTCCGGTTGCCACGGTAAAATGGGGACGGAGAGGGGTTGGGTGGGGGGGTCCCCACTGTAGGGTGTCCCCAGTGCGTGGGGGGTGACGGGACAGATCCCAGCCCGGGCTCGGGGTTCTCTCTCTGAGGGGACTGAGGGGACTGGGAAGGTGGAGGATTCTCCCCCATTTTCCCGGCTGGTCGGAGCGGGATGAGCGTCGCCATGGGAACCGTGCAGGCAGAGAGATAGGATGTGGACAGGGATCGGGGTACCGGCGGGGATGGGGTATGGACAGGGTGTAGGGGTACAGGTGGGAACGAGGTACAGGCAGGAGAAGCAGGTGGGGCAAAGGTAGGAGAGGAAGGAGGATGAGGAGGAGGGTACAGGAAGGGATTTGAAGAATGTGAGAGGAGCTGCCGGCAGGGGCAGGTGGGGTCTGTGGGTGCGGGAGACACAGGCTGGAGGACTCGGCCTCGCGGGAACCCACCCTTGCTGGGGAAACTGAGGCAGGGAGGGGGGACACCCCATCCTGGAGGACTCCAGGGCCTCACCCTGTGCCCATCCTGGAAGCCTCAGGGGGAGCCTGACCCTGTGCCCATACCGGGGGTTTCACCCCGCGTCCTGTCCCCTTGCAGTGGGCGAATGCCACCGCTGTCGCTGCCCTCCGTCCTGTGAGCGCGGCCATGCCCAGCCCCGCCCGCCGTCCCCCCAGCGCTGCGGTGCCGGCGGGGCTCCCCATGATCCCGGCCGAGGGCTCGGCGCTGCTGCGCGCCGTATCCCAAGGGAAATTCCGCCTGACTCGGCTGCTGCTGGAGGGGGGAGCCTACATCAACGAGGGCAACGCGGCAGGCACTACGCCGCTGATGGCAGCGTGCCGCGCCGGCTACGCCGACCCGCCCGATCAGCCGCGGATGGTCCAGTACCTCCTGGAGAACGGCGCCGACCCCAACATCCCCGACAAAGCCGGGAAGACGGCGCTGATGCACGCCTGTGCCGAGCGCGCCGGCCCGGCCGTGGCCGCCGTGCTGCTGGCCCACGGTGCCGACCCCAGCGCCCGCGACTACGCGGGGGGCTCGGCGCTGCTCTACGCCCTGGAGCGCGGGGACCGGGAGACGCTGCAGGTGCTGCTGGACGCGTGCCGGGACCGCGGGCGCGATGTCATCATCATCACCTCGGCCACGTCGCCCCGCGGCACCAAGACCACCCGGCAATACCTGAACTCGCCCCCGTCGCCCGCGCTCTGCGCCTCCCCTTCGCAGGTGCAGGTGCGGGCGGCGACGTCGCCGGGAGCCAGCGCCAGGGACGAGGAGCGCGACGTGTTCCGCTTCCCGCCCGCGGCTCCGGGCCCCGCTCCGGAACCGGCCCGGGCCGGGCCCAAGCGGCAGCTGAAGAGGCTTAATTCGGAGCCATGGGGGCTGGCGGTGCCGGGGGTGGAGGGGACGCGGGGACACTCCGAGGGGACACAGGGAAGCCTGGAGGGGACGCAGGGACCCCCAGAGGGAGCACGGAGAGCCTTAGATGAGATACGGGGACCCCTGGAGGTGACATGGGGCCCCTCAGAAGGTTCGTGGGGTTCCCCCGAGGGCCCGCGGGGGCCCCAAGAAGGGACGCCGGCCCCCGCGGAGCGGCTGGCGGCGGGGCTGGAGGGGCTGCGGCTGCGCCGGCACAGCGTGGAGGGGCGCGAGGTCTCGGGGCTGCCAGGAGCCACCTGGGCAGAACGCGTGCCCCCCGTCCCCACCCTGGGGCGCTGGGTCTCGGCCCCCGATCCTGCACGGGGCAAACCCCTGCGCCGGGACCCCCCCGCTCCCGAGCCGGCCCTCCCCGGGCCGCTGCGGCACCCGGCCGGGCTGCTGGAGCGCCGCGGCTCGGGAACGCTGCCCCTGGAGCCCCCCGGGCCGGGCAGGGCCGGGCTGCTCCCGCCGCTGCCCCCCCGAGCGCTGCTTCGCCGGCATTCCATGCAGCCCGAGGCCCTGCGGCACCTCGGGGCCTTCTGCGGAGGGCTGGGCCCCGAGCCCGGCTCTTAGGGACCGCCCAGGCCCAGGGCCTCTTCGGGGAGGCCTCACCCCGGGCGGGGGCACCGTCTGCTCTGGGCCCTGCTGAGGGGCCGCTCTTGCATCCCTCTCTGTCGGCACAAACCGTGTACGACCCCGAGCTCGGGGAGGTGCATTCCCAACTGCCAGCCCTCCCCAGGCGNGGCTGCGGCTGCGCCGGCACAGCGTGGAGGGACGCGAGGTCTCGGGGCTGCCAGGAGCCACCTGGGCAGAACGCGTGCCCCCCGTCCCCACCCTGGGGCGCTGGGTCTCGGCCCCCGATCCTGCACGGGGCAAACCCCTGCGCCGGGACCCCCCCNGGCCCTGCTGAGGGTCAGCTCTTGCATCCCTCTCTGTCGGCACAAACCGTGTACGACCCCGAGCTCGGGGAGGTGCATTCCCAACTGCCAGCCCTCCCCAGGCGTCCTCCTCCTGCTCCTGCCTCATTCCCAGCAGCTTCTTCCCCCAGACCTATTACTGGGGGTCCCCAGAGTCTGGCAATAAAGGCCCCAGTGTAGGTCAGTGGCTCTGAGTGGGGGGGTGGGCACATCTCTGGGCTTGGGGACACAGCTGGATGCTGGCACAGCCAGATACCAGCACATCTGGGCACAGGGACACCATTGAGTCCCCCCAAGCTGCACAGCCATTGCTTCCCAATGCCAGTTTTAAGGGAAAAAAAAAAAAAAAGGTTTTCCACGACCTGAGTTGTTCTACTGCCAGGCTAGGAGGGATCCCTAGGATCTTTGGAGGTCCAGCAGCCTGGAGGGGGAGGGATTTTAGGGAAAGGGGCATGGGAGGGGCTGGGGAGCTTTAATGAAGGACAAAGAGCAAGAAGACAAACTTAGACAAAATCTTGTTATTTAACAGAAAACAAGGAAATCCCAGTGGGATAAATACCATGAAAGTTTTAGGGACCATTTGCTTGGGGCATGGAAAAAGCTCCTAGGATGTTCTGGGATGGGGGATCTGGGAGGGATCCCCCCAAACCTGAGGGCAACCCTCCCCAACCCTCAGAAACTGCTGCTTCCCTCATACTTGTCCTTGGAAAACAATAAAACTCTATGAAACCCAAACTTCCCCGGGGATGGAGCTGGTTTGGCTCCTGGAGGCTGTGTACAAAGCCCAGTTGTGCCAGTTTCCCTCAGTCTTGGAACACAGATGGGTGAGGTGTGGATCAATCACCGGCGGCGCCGGTCTGGACTGCGGCTGCGCCGGCGTCCGCCCCTGGAAAACAGGGAACAGGTAGGAAAGGGAAAGGGGAAAAGGAGATATGGAATGGGGAAAGAAAGAAGGGGAAAAGGAAAGGAAATGTAAGGAAAGAGGAAAGTGGGGGGGGGGGGGAAGGGAGGGAAAAGGGTACAGAAAGTAGGGGAAAGGAGAGAGAAGGGATAAGTCCAGAAGAGCACTTTGGGGTGTTTATCCCTATTTTAACCCTACCACCCCCCTCATGGAATGCCTCCATTCTCCTTGCCAAGGGTTCCAGTGCTCCCACAGGCCCCTCCCATTCCCAGCTCCTGGAATTACCAGGAATTGCCTCACCTCCTCTTGCCCTTGGGGGGGCCCCTGACGAAGCACCAGTCCACGCTGACGGGCTGCCCCATCAGCTCCTGCCCGTTGAGCCCCTCCATGGCTGCCTGTGCCTCCTTGTACGTCTCATACTCCACCAGAGTGTAGCCCTGGGGTGAGATTGGGTGGGAATGGGACTGGGAATGAGCCTGGACACCAGGGGAACTCCCAGCTCTGGTCTGGGGTGCAGGGGCCCCCTGACAGCCTGAGTTTGGGAATGAGCCCAGGCACAGGGAGAAACCCAGCTCACAGCCCAACCCCCAGCTTAGTTTTGGGATGCAGGGACATCCCAACAGGTCAATTTTGAGGTGCAGGGACTCCCACGAACACCAAAACTCCCAGCTCAGACGCTCCCCCAAGCTGAGATGGAGCCTGGGGGTCCCCACGAGCCCCCCCTCCCCTCCCACCTTCAGGTATCCCGTGCGCCGGTCCAGGTTCAGGTGGATGTTCTTGATCTCCCCAAATTCAGCAAATCTGTCGTGCACGTCCTCTTCTGTGGCCTCCTCGTGCACTCCTGTCACAAACAGGATCCAGCCCTCCACGGCTGGGCAGGAAAAGGGGGGGTCACAGAGCTGGGACTGGAGCTTTACCCAAAAATCCACAGCCTTGGGGAGCTGGGGAGGGGATGTAGAGTCCCCAGTGGTGAGATCTGGGGGGAGGTCCAGAAGTGATCTGGGAAGGTGGGGAAAAATCCTCCCAAGCATGGCCCCAGTTCCTCCTCCTTCCCATGGTGGGTCCCCAGGAAAGGGCCTGTCACCCAAAATCACTCATTTTTCATAGCTAGGAAAGGGACATGGAGGCCCAGAGCCCACAGATCCTGAGTGAGGTTGGGGAAAGCTCATCCCAGCAGGGCTGAACCCCAGTCCAGAGTCCTGGCCTCCCCACTTCCCCGCTCCCTACCATGGGGAAAGTACCCCTGGTGACACCTGGAGGCTGTGGGGTTCTCAGGAAGGAGCCTCTCCCCAAAATTCCCCCATTCCCACCTTGGGAAGGGGATACGGAGCTGGGGGTTGCCCTAAAACAAATTCTGAGAATGAGGGAGGGGAAGGGACTGTCCTAGCAGGGCTGCAGGCCCCCCTTGAAGCCCTCCAGTTCTCCTCACATCTCTGTGGCCCCGGCTCATCCCCGTCCTGCTCGACGCTGTCGTAATCTTCGCGCACCCGAGCGCGGGACCCCTCCTCTGGAAAGGCAGGAAAAGGGGGGAAGAACGGGATCCCCAAACCTCGGGGTCACCTAGCCCCACCCAGAGCACCCAGGAAAGGGTCTGGGGGTATTTTGGGGTCAGGGGGTGTTTGTTCTGGGGCCTCACCTGAGCCGAAGCCACGGCCCTTCCTCTTCTTGGCCTTTTCCTTCAGCTTGTGGATGCTCTCTGGTGGGAATTGCAGGGAGGGACCGGGATCGTGGAGTCAGCAGGAGTCACCCCCCGGATGAACAGGGACCCCTCCTGGTCGGGAAGGGCCCCCTTGGGCTGGGAATGACCCCCTGGGCTTGGAAGGATGTCCCTGGGTCAGGGAAGTCCCACCTGCGCAAGGCAGGACCCCCTGGTACAGGCAGGGACACCCCCGGGAAAGACAGGACAGTATCCGCATAATGGGAATGGCCTCCCCCGGGCCGGGCAGGACCCCCAGAGTCCCTCCGGGCCAGGAATGATCCCGTGAGCAGGGAATGACCCCTTACGGACAGGCAGGATCCATCTCCCATGCTGGGAATGACCCTCTGAGCCAGGAATGACCCCCCAGCGCCGAGCAGTAGCCCCCCGGGAACGGCAGCAACCCCCGCCGCGGGCCGGGGCTCTCCATGAGGCCCACGGGGTTTGGGGGCGCGGCCAGAGGCGGCGGGGGTGGCTCCGCTGAGCCGGAACCCGGCCGGATCGGCCGGCGGGGCCGCTTGGGGCCGTTCGGTATCGCCCCAGCCCCGCGCTCACCGTCCCCGTCCTCGTCCATAGCGAAATCCTCTCCGCCCGCCTCATGAAGATCCAGCACGTCCGCCATCTTGCCCAGAATACTGGGGTATGCCGGGAGCGCGCCGGAAGGGCCGCCACAGCGGGAAGAAGTGTGGCGGAAGCGCCGGTTGCCGCCATACTAGGGAGGGAGCGTGGCGGAAACGCCTGGGCCACCGTGCTGCGGAAGCGCGCGTTCAGCCATGCTGGGAAGGTCCCGCCGCCCCCTGAGGCGATCCGGACGCTTCTCTCCCCCCCGGCATTCCAAACCCGGCTCCGAGGCGGCTCAAAGCGGCTGCTGGCACCAAAAATGAGCAAGATCACCAAAGTTAACCAAAATCGCTGGGTTTATTATTGTATAAAATCCACAGCAGCGTTTATCCCACCCGATTGCCGTAATTCCGCTGCCTCAACAACGAGCACGGCTTTCTCTACACTGAGAAAACTATCCCACCAGCAATGGAATACCCGAGTTCTTCCTTTTTTTTTCTTTTTTTCTTTTCTCCCTAAATCCTCCCGGACCTGTTCACTTGGAGCATAAAGAAACCGCTGGAAGTGCCGGGAGGAGCTTCTTAACTGCGGAATCGGGAATAAATTGCGGGATTAACTCCACGTTATTCCTAAATCGAATCTTTCCAATATTTCAGGAAAATTACACCCCTTTTAAATCCCTTTTCCAGCGACATCAAACGTTAATAGTGTTTGTAGAAAGTATAAAAAATATATAAACCACCAAAATAGGCTCGTTAGGATGCAGATATAAAAATGGGGTACCTACAGAAACTGGAATTATTCCCGTTTTATCCTAAAACAATGATTATTGCTGGACTATCCTGTGGTCACACAGAGGGAAGAAGGGTGAGAATAAGTGGAATCTGATAAGAAGTGGGAAAAAGCTCTAAGCTGGGGTAAAAAAGGAATTCTGGCTAGGAATTCAGTTCATATTCCCAGTCTGCTGGGGAAAAGGGGAGCAAGATGGCAATTTCCATGCATAAACTGACATTTTCTTGGGTGAACCTGGAGCTGTTAGAACAATTCCATGTCAGGAAAAGGTTTTTTAAAGCTAAAAATAGTCTAAATTCCATATGGATATGGATACAAGGGGTAGGGAATGATTAGTGCAAATCCCTCCCTCACTCAGTAAGTCTCCAAGACTTTTCCAGCCTTCCATGAAAAGGGGAACGCCAATGTTTGGCTACAGACAGGGCAGCTGCAGGGGAAACTGCAGAACCTGCTGTGCTTGGGACTGGAATGCTGCAGGCTGATCCCAGATTTAATTCCAAATGGCAGTTTTCAATCCCTTTGGATTTCTTTTGCACGTGTTGACATCCATTCAGATTTAATTAGGGGGCTCATCAAGGAGGTTTCATTGATCCCTTTCTGTTACAGGAGGGAGGGGGTGCCAGGCATTGGATCCAATGGGCTTTTCCAGAGGAAACACTGGATCCCATGGAATGCTCCAGTACTGATGGAGTACGGAGAGGACAAAACCTGTGACCTAAACCCCGAAAATAAGGGACAGGAAAAAAAATTGTAGGGAACGAGGAATTCCCAAGGAAGAAAAAGCTCCCTGGGGAATAAGTGAGTTCTCAAGGGAATGAGAAATTCTCTTGGGAATGAGGAGACTGAGAAGCAGCTCTGAAAACCAGGATGAAACCGCTAAATCCATTCAGGAGCTTTTTCCCTAAATTCCTTTCCAAATGTGCAAATGGGCCGGGATTCAGGAAAGGGTGCTGGGAGCCCAGAGAAGGATCCCAGGGAAGGATCCCGGGGCTCAGCAGCCAGAGGAGTGTGCCGAGCCCAGCTGGCCAGCTGCCAGCAGCAGGATGTCCTTCTTCTCCTTGTGGAACCGCAGCTCCTTCCCGGCCAGCCGGGCCTCGTCCAGTTCCCGCTCGGTGGCCGCCAGCTCCCGGGACAGGGCGCCCGGGACACTCTGCTCTCGGTTCACCCAGTCCAGAGCCATCTGGGCCCGGATGTCATCGTCCAGGGCGCGGTGGGAGTAGTGAGCCAGGACCTCCTGTGAACAGGGGATGCAGGGGGAGCTGAGGGATGGGGGGGAAGCCGAGGGATGGGGGCGGCCCCGAGCAGCCCCGCACTCACCTGGCGCGAGCACTGGCGCTCCCGCATGGCCTTCAGGCTCCCGTTCCAGTGCAGCAGCTGGAAAACCGTCATCAGCTCCTGGCAGGGCAGCAGGGGGCAGCGTGAGAGCAGATACAGGATCACGGAATCAGGGGATGGGGTTTTGTGAATCACCCGGGGCACACGGGGGACACTGGACACCTGCCTGGGTGGCTCTAAGCCCCTTCTAATTTGGCCTGGAGCACTTCCAGAGATGGGGCAGGTTCCCTGGACATGGGTTCGGCCAAAGGCATCACCAACACCAGCACACTAAGGCAAAATTCCCTGGTTAATCTGGACTACAATGGAGACAGAGCCTCTAATGCTCCCTGTGCCCTGGGAATGCTGGGATTCTCTTCTCCAAGCTGAATCCCCAGCAGCACCAGGTACAATTCCAGATTTTCCAGTGATTTCTCCCTCCAGGCGACACAAATTCTGCTTTAAAACTGGGGGGAAAGTACAGAATCCCCAATACAGTCACATTCCAAAGCTGGATTTGAACCCTGGAGCTGAGTCACAGACAGATTTCTCCTCTAATGAAAATCCAGCTCTAGAATAATTCTCAGTCCCTACCCAAGGCCAAGTTGAAATTAAAAGGATTCATGAATCTCAAGGAAATATTGTAACAGCCCATCCTGGGATGGACAGGGAGTTCCAAATCTGATTTCCCTGGCTCTGCTTCCCAGCTGTTTCTTCATAAAGGCTGGAATAAAGCCCACAGGACTCTCCATTCCCAGCTGTTCTCCTAATCCTGATCCACATTCTAGAACCTTCCCTTGGCAGCTCAGACTTCCCACTGTCCAGGTGCTCTTGCCAGCCACATTCCCACATTCTAGTGGGATACAAGGATAGCCTTGTGGTTTGGGGGAGTGTCATGACACCAACTGACTCCCAATTACACAGTCAAAGAGTCTTTCGGGGAAACACCTTCCCATCTTTCCTTGTGAGAGCTCTTGCTTCCCAGTTTTCAGGGAAAGGTGAATCCCACTAATTAACTGAACTACTGCAATTAGGAAATTTGGAGGTACCACTTGGAAATATCACAGTAACAGTGAGAAACCCAATTCCAAGGACTTTGCTGCACCTGGAACTACCCTAAATCTGAGCAGAATCTGAAGGAAACCCTGAGTTCTTTTTCCAAAGAAAAGACTGAAAATGCAGCTGGGAGATCAATACCAATATCCCTTCACCAGATCAAGAATGGGACCTGGGTAGATCAGGAACAGTACCTGCAAAAACTACAAACAGTACCTGGAACTCCAGCATGGATTTCCCCTTGTTGGATTCCAGCATGAAGCGAAAGGCCCCGATGCCTGTGTTGGGATTATCAGCCTCTTCTCGATTGCCCTGCAGAGACATTCCAGACTGGAGCTGCCATTCCCACCTCTGCTCCTGCTGCACTGTTCCCACTCCCAGGATTCCCACTGGGATCCAGGAGAGCCTGATACCAGCACAGGCTGAGCTGTCACACTCTTATCCAGGTAATCTTATCCAGGTAATCCAGCCTTGGCTGCATGCCATGGGCCACTCTGGCACGCCCTGGACAAATCTGGGACAGCACCTGGATAAATGTGGCTCTCCTGGAGCAATGAATCCCCTGGGAACAGGATTTTTCCTGCACTGATTCCAAGGCTTTCACAAGACCTTGGAGACCACAGGCAAGAATTCCCTCCGAGATAACCAGAGCAGAAAAGGGAGAATGCAAAGCTCCCAGGGATAGAAACTAAAATTCCTGGAAAATCTTTGGTTTAAGGAGAACTAGTGGATGTGACAATCCTGTAACGGGACAGGAAAATCCACATCCCAGCCTTGTTATCCCACCCTGGAGTGCAGCACAAAGAGCGGAAGAATGGGAATTAAGCTACACTTAAAATCCTACTACTCCATCAAACCCACCGCCCTTCCACCAAGGAGTTCTAATCCCCGGATTTCCCGTCCCCAGGCTCACGTTGAAGGACGCCAGGGCCTCGGAGACGCTCTTCTCGATGAAGTCGTCGGTGATGCGGCGGGAAGGGTGCTCGTTGAACACGGAGTTCATCAGCGCGATCTTGGCGGCGCTGCGGCGCGCCTCGGCCTTGGTGGGGCAGAACTGGGGACACAGAGCCACAGCTGGGGCATTCCCAAATCCACACAGCCACAGCCCGGGCATTCCCAGCAGGTCACGGGCAACTTGCAATTGAATTTGCTTGCAACTAAAGAGGTTTGGAGCCAGATGCAGGGGATGAAATCGGCAGGAGAACGCCCGTGCAGGGAGGAGCTATCTGGGAAATGATTCCGGTGGGGTCCGGGCGAGGCATTCCCGGGGTCGGGATCGTACCTGGAAGCTGCCGAAGCAGCTGCCGCCGGGCAGGGTGACATAGCAGACGTACGGGGGGCTGGCGGCCGGGACCATCTCGTAGAGAACCAGGGCACCGTTGCGCAGCTCGGCCCCGCGGGACTGCTTCATCTGCCAGAATTCCTGCAGCGCCTCCACTACGTTCACTGCCCGCCACAGCCGAGATCCGCCGGGAGAACAGCCGGGATCCGCCGGGAGAACAGCCAGGAATTGGCCAGGGATCGGCACGGCAGGGTGGAAATGGGGCACGGAGAGAAGGAAAAGAGGCAAGGGGGGAAGAAGAAGGGGGTGAGGAAGGAAGCAAGGAAATTGGGCATGGAAATAAGGAAAAGAGACACGGAAATAAGGCAAAGTGAAAAAAGGGAAT
>VWYE01015073.1:0-26989 GCA_013398995.1 Alaudala cheleensis
CAGGGCAAAACCATGACAGTTGCCTAGCCTCCCGCATGCTAGTGAGAATCCAGTGAATCAATGCAATGCTAAACCTGCCAATCAGTGAGTAGTGAGTAACAGTCATACTTTCCCTATCCAGAGACATCGGATGGCAAGCATTATATCCCTCCCATCCTAATCTGTGAAGCAGCAGGTGGTACAGTCTATTTCCTGTTCCTACAAGTCCCCCAAACCTTTGTAATTCAATAACCCAAAAACTTGGAAATATATGTAAATGAAACTTCTTAGTCATAAGCACTTACAACACTATCTTTGTTTTCCAAGGGAAATAAAACAGCTGACTAGATATATTGTATGAATTAGCATACTTTGTGAAATCTTGTTTATAAATTCCTAATAGTTTATTTGCTGAAGTTACCCAAATGAAATCTGCATTTCTTAAACTTGTAATACTTTTGCCTACACTCATTTCACTTCTGGCATTATAGATTTCTTTTAATTAACCCCTGCTCCTAATTCTGAATAAATTAATCATTAAAATCTGAGAATGATACTGAGATAAGGATGGACACTTGCATAAGAATAGCTAAAAAGTGTGAAAACTTAGTTCTGTTCCTTTGCTGGATAAAACTGAAATGTATGTAAGTCCAGAAAGCCAACTCAATACAATAACTAGGTAAGTCATTTATGTAGTTAAAATCTATTTGTGGTCTAGCAAAGATCAATTGTACAGCCATATTGGCTCTCATGATAACTGAAACTAGTTGGGTAATATGATCACTTTAAGTCACTCTGCAGAAAAAAAATTTGGCAGAAGATTTAGATAATCTGTAGTAGAAAAACTGAAGATTTGGTAATAGGGTACTTGATCCTCTAGTCAGTGTATAAAAAATAGTGCTGAGATGACGTAGTTGTGTAAGCAGAGATCATTCATTCATGTTAATGTAGTTTTATACTAATTTGTTGTTCCGATATTTTATGTACCTTCTCCAAAAAAATTCAATAGGCAATAAAAATATTTGAGTGTAAAAGTGTTTTAACAGAAGAAATGTAACTTCATATTCATAACTCTATATTCAGCTGATAGGAGACTGCTCCCATTTTTCATGAAAATTTGAATTTTGATTTTACACTTTTAATAAAAAAGCTGCTTCAGTTCTCTGTGGAAAGATACAAGTGATGGCAAATGTCAAGACTTTTAGAGACTTGGTTTGAATAATGTTACATTTGTTTGATGGGAAGCCTGCTTCTGAGTCTGGGATAGAAGTTTTTGTGAGACATGTCATTTGTGCTGTAATAATAACCCCAAAATACTTATAACATCATAAATACCTTGAAACGGGGAGGAATTTCCATCAGAAAAAAAAAAAATAGAAAAAGCTTTGTCCACACAGAGGAAGATAAATATCAATTTTCCCTCTTTGCCTGGCCTTTACAAAAGGTTGCCATTAAATGGAAATGTGCACAAGTTGTGCATATCCATGCCAACCCACAGAAGCAGCGATTGAAATCACTGAATGATGAAATGATGAGGAAAACTTTACGGTGTGCAAGCTTAAAATGGGGGTCTCCACACCCCCTGCTCCTGTTGTGCAACCCTCCAAGGTGGGAAGGGAAAGGGTATGGAGGTGGTTTTGCTCTGCGTTCCTGGAGCCTGTCATCTCCTGCAAGTTTCTTCTACTCTTTTGCCTGTTACCATCTAGAGTCACAAGCATGACTTTGATGCTTCTGCTTTCTGCCTTTGTTCTTCTGCTTGAAAACATGGGAATATTTAGGTTGCTAGCACCACCTTTTGCAGTTTGATCTGGAAAAACCCCAGTACTAATGCTCTATTTGAAACTGTTCATTCTCTGGACAATTGATTAAACAAGACTCTATTTTTATTAAAAAGTGGCAAAAGGCAACAATAGACCTATAGCTTTCTTGTCTTGGTGTTGTGTCCTGGAAGAATTCCAGAGGCTCTGAAACTAAAGGCAAATACCTCCAGGCTCTTCTTTTGCTTTTCACTTGCTTTAATGCCAATATATGTCTTAAGAGCTTGACTTACAAGTTTTCAAGATTTAAAATAAGCAATTTGGATAAACATTTGTACAGAATGGAGATAATGTATAACAAAAAGGTAAATCAAAAGACAGTCAAGTTTTAATACTTAGTGATACTATGAGAGAAAAAAGGTCTTCAGTGACTTTTCACTGCAGCAACCACAGAAGGAATCCCTGCAACATTTATCAAACCCAAAGACAGGATGAAGAATAGGATAAATCATGCCTATTTCTTCCTCCACTGAAAGATGGAACTGGAAAATCTATGACCTCTTGCACTGTCTGGTCAAAAAGTGGGCAGTGAGAACACAGCTGATACAGAGTAGAAGAAATCTGCTTATCTTTCA
This sequence comes from Alaudala cheleensis, assembly GCA_013398995.1. Taxonomy (NCBI): domain Eukaryota; kingdom Metazoa; phylum Chordata; class Aves; order Passeriformes; family Alaudidae; genus Alaudala; species Alaudala cheleensis. The sequence continues at coordinate 2,372 of VWYE01015073.1, forward strand.
TGTTCCAAATGTTCCTGGAGGCCCAAGGACGAATTGGTATAACCAGGATGTAAAGATGCTTATGAAAGAAAAGATAAATAGAAAATTATATGAAGCTGATATGCTTACAGTATTTTCAGATCTAGTGGTGCATTTAAGCACCTCAGATTAAAGCACTTTCATTCTGTGTCTATATAGTTGTTGAACACAAATGTGCATTGACATTACAACCCAAGTTGATCCCTTGTGTATTTCTTGCATGTCCCTCTCAACTATAGATGCACCTAAGATCTCTCTACCTATCCCTGCCCCACTTCTGGAAATAGGAAAGTACACTAACAAGAATTGACACTGTCTGAAAGAAGCCAGTAAGGGTCCAGATGCAATTTAACCATTATCTTGGCATGGTGCCCAAGTGCCCTGCACACTACAGCTTTTAATAAATTAATGGTACCATTGTGTCAGGAATTTCCTAGGAAGATACTGACTTGGCTGACTCATTTTTATGTCTAAATTCACACTTTACTGTCACACAGAACTCTTCATGCTTCTATAGTCCCTACTGGATCCAGTAGTTCTTTTTCCATCCCTATTGTTTGAAAAAACATTTTTGATTAGAAAATTACAAGTATTCCAGCTTTTACTCTCATATATGTATGTATTCATTTTTTTAATTTTAAACAGCCCTTTGCTGGTTTCTGTTCTTCCCATAACATGAATTCTTCATTGTCCATAGTATTCCAATAGCCCTTCTTTTGTTTCCATTTCCATTTAAAATACATTTCTGTTAATACAAATGATTAGAACTATGTAAAATATTGTACCCTGCCTTGTAACCCACCCTAGTGCTTTGTGTAATGTAGAAGGCAGGATCTCTTCCTTTCATTCTGTGAAAATGGTGGAGACTAGACTTGTTTTTCCTCTTTCTTCTGCTGTGTCACACTGGCAAGCTTCCTATCATCCTTTGGTTGGCTATTTTATTCTGTTTCATATTGCTTCTCTTTCACCTCTAGCTGACAAAAATCTACTTTTTAGGAAATACTTTCATCAACAGTTACTTGTACTATGCAAATCCATTTCTGCAGCTCTATCTTAGAGGTGTCAGAGGTCAGGCTTTCTGTGCAGTTAGTCTTAGGAAGTATCTTAATTTAACAGTCAGCTGGAATCTCACATACCTTGTTCTCTTACTAATGACAATATTATGCAGTATCAGTCCCTAAGACTGATGGGTAGAAAATGTCACTGGTAATAATTGCATCTTGGGGACTTCCTTTTCAGTGTGTGCACATTTTAGCTTTCTGCTTAGTTTTTGATTTACTTAACTTCCAGTTCATATCTTAACACCCTTCCTGAGTTCCTTAAACAGTAGATTCCTGTGTGGTAAAGTAGTGAATGATTTACCATAATCTGCACTCTTGGAAACATGACACTTACTCTTATCTTACAAGAAAGTTATCTTGTTGAATGTAAATTGCATCAGCCTAGCCTAGCGTGCATCTCTAACAAAGAAAACCCCATTACTGTTTAGCTCTCTTTCCAGTTAATTTGCCTTCACAGCTTACTGTTCTTGACTTTGAAAATCTGTACTAAGGGCTCCTGTAGGAGTGTCCAAGGCAAATGCAGCCACCTAGATCACCAATTACTCCCCAAAAATCTTTTTGTAACTAGATATGCTATCTCTAGTCTAAAGCCAGGTTCTCTCATCTTTCCACCACATATTTCCAAACTGGTAAAGTCATTTAAAAAGTCTGCTACTGAACTGGCATTTTCATGTTTAATTCTTCTAGTGTTTTAGCTGATCCCTTTTCCCCTCCATCTCCTTCTTCGTTTCTTTCACCACAGTCCGCAGCGCAAACTCTTACGTTACTTTGAATATGGTAATGGAAATTCCTACTTTTATTCCTGAGTAGATTACCCTGTTTTTACCCTCATGATCTTAATTTCTACTGAGAACTTAAGTATCAGTTTAGAATGTAGGAGATACCTTTTCACCTTTAATCATCCTTCTCAGTCTGTCTTTTTGTCTTGTTCCTCTCTTGTATAGCAGATGAGTACAGTATTAGTATTTGTGTTTGTTTTCCTTCCTAGGTAAAGCTTAGTTATACTAACTGATTTCTTTTTTCCTAATCTAAAAGATAGAATCTTCCTATTTTATCATTGTTTCTTTATGGTCCAATTCTATTGTCCTTTTAACATCCTGTCTGAGGTTTTCTTTTATTTTAGTAGGTCTGTCTCCCATTCCTAACAATCTGTTTCTCCTTACTTTTAAGTCTGTCTCTGGGTTGCAGTGTTGTTCATGTACTTCTGATTCTACTAAAAACCATAAACTGTTCTTCCTAGTAAATAAACTACTTAGTAGCCAGATTCTCAAAACTTCTGCCTTCTGTAAACTTGGTTTTGTGTGTTATATATAACCCAAAGTGATTTAATTCAGCTGCTTCAGTCCAGTGTTATCTTTTAGAAAAAGATCTTTTCTAAGGTGCATGTTGCTTTCCAAAATAAAGTTCAATATGATATTCTATTATATATTAGTTCATTGTGGTTAGTTGACTTCAGCCAACAGCTAAGCATTCACTCCCTCACCATATTGAATGATTTGGAATATGCCTTTGGCCATTTTGTGTCAGTTGTGCTGGCTGTATCCCCTCCCAGCTTGTTGACTATCTCTTGCCCTACTCATTTGCTCATGCAGAATGACACTGTGCAAGGGCTGCTTAGCAGTAAACAAAACACTGGTGTGTTACATAGGTCCAGACACAAAGCCAAAACAGCACCACATGGACTCTTATGAAGAAAATTATCCCAGCTAGAACCATGATATCCATTCAATAACAGAGCAATCAATCAGCCATCACATTCAAAATTTGTGATCCTAGCAAGCTCATGACTTTTTAGCATTTCCATATGCCAGATGTCTGTTATGTGATACTCATGGCCTCTGTTTTTTTAAGTTATATATTCTGTATGGATAATGAAGAAGAATAGAAAGAAGTAAAATCTTAAACACCCCAGATACTATGGCAAATGTTAAAAAACTATTATCTGAAGGGTTTTTAATACGTCAGTTTTCTAACCCATCTCATGTTGTGGGTCCTTGAATTTTAGGGATATGACATTGCACAGGGATCAGTTTAGCCCCACATAATTTCACATTTTATTTTCTTTTACTGGAATCTGTATGAGATTATTCTATTGGACAGCAGCTTCTTTTGATTCTTCAATAAAAGCAGGTTGTGTAGGATTGGACATACCTGCGATCATGGTGACATGGCTTTCCTTTTTCACGGCCATGGCAGATGTTCTTTGCAACATTATGCTACGAGCAGAAACGGTTTTTACACTCTTCAGTTCCCTCAGATGAATACTTAAGCATTAGACCAACAAGTTGTCAGTAGTGTTTTGGTAGTAAAAAGAATAGGGAGAATACATATCTATAATAACAAAATAGGCAGTAACAACTCTGTTAAGAAATGCATCTTGTTACAACTAAGAAGGACAGGGCATGTCACTCATTTTGCACCATAATTTGAAAATCTTTTCTTTTGTATCCCTGTAACTCAGCACTGTATATGCTGATTCATAAAAGTTTCCTCTGTGTTGAGTTTTTATCTTGATTTCCCTTTGTGATGTATAATGTTGTCCTTATTTTTTCAAGGATATTGCCCATACCTTGAAGGCCAAGGTTATCTGTGCCATCTAGATGATCAGAATGATCAGTAAATATTTCTCTGATGTTCAGGGCCCTGCACATGCTCCTGAATTGTGTAGGACCAAGACAATTCACTATCATTTTTCTACCTGAACCATTTCTGTAATGGTTAAAGAGATATCTTTATTATATTAATGAATCATAGAATAATTAATGTTGGAAAAGACCTTCAAGATCATTGATTTTAATCTTTGCCCAAACACTAAATGTCAGTGTCAGTTAAACCATAGCCCTAAGTGCCCTGTCCAGTCATTTCTTGAGCACTTCCAGGGATGGTGATTCCACCAATGCTCTGGTCAGCCTGTTTCAATGCTTGGCAACCCTTTCACTAAAGAAATTCTTTGCAATGTCTAATCTGAAGGTCCCCTGGTGCATTTTGAGGCCATTTCCTCTTGTCCTGTCACCAGTCACCCAGGAGAAGATGACCGCCAATCAGGGGCCTTTTTGGCCTTTAATTCATCATTAAATTCTATCATCATTTGTAAAGTTGAAATTCATAGGAATTGTATAGATCTCACTATAATAATGTGAAAATTTTCCAAATCTTTATGGCATCCTTTTGTCTCCATCAAATCTATTCACACATGTACACAGACTTATTCATGTTTCAAATATCCTCAGCAGCACTAAACCCAAATAGCAGTGGTGCATGTACCATTTTTTCTAGCTGTTTCTGTAGAAGAAATAATACTGAAAAATATACATGGAGCTCAGAACAGCAAATGAAGACGCTACAAAGGCTGGCATAAGCTTGTGAGAAAAAAAAATCAACTTTAAGACATCTGATGGGAGTTCTGTGTTCTGTTGTCCTTGATTGCATGGAGTCTTAATGATACTTGAGAGCTTAATCACATTTCTCTTACTCAACTCACCCCACTCACTTAAACGAGACTGCTTTGGGATTCATTACTATTCAGTATAAGGAGTACTGCAATTCTGCTGTAATTCAGTAATGATTTAGTTACAAGCTTATATTTTGAATGATAGCTATGGATCACCTTTTCTAAATTTACAGCAAGAATATTTCATTTCACAGTGATAATCTCATTTCCTTATAATAATAATTTTGACCATATTAATTTGATAATATCCACTATCAAAGCCATTCATGCTGTGGAAGTAGTGGAAAAATAAAGATTGATTTGAATTAAGGAGCTATACATTCTTAATGCGTAGTATTACATTTACCTGCTTTGGCAACCTCTTGCCTACTAGTCAGAACCAGACCCTGAGTTTAAATATAAAGAGATGGTGCTCTTTCCTACTGCCACAGAGATAGCAAGTCCTGTCCAGCCACTGATTTTGAAGTAGACCTCTCCAATAAGTCTATTATATGAAAATCAGTATTGTATATATGTGTCCTAGGGTGACTGTATGATGCTTCTATCCCCAAATCGTCTGTTCTGTCTGTGTTAGATATTGTGTTCTGTAGCTTTAAGACTGGTTCCTAGAGCGAAGGGGGAGAAAAAGGGAAGCACATAGTTTGTTTTGTAGAAGCGGCGCCTCCTACACCTTCTAGCTCCTGGATTGTTTTGTCAGAAGCACGGACAGGCGGCGGTCAGAGTTTTTCTTTTGCTTTTAGTTAGTTTTAGCTAGCTAGGGCAGAGAAGTTCCCTGGACTGGTTTTTTTTTTCCTTTTTCTTAGGACTGTTTAAACCTGCTCTTAGACTGAAAAATCTAGGAGAGCGAGAGCACCAGGGAGTCCACACCTGGGCCACCGGGGCCCAGGCTGGCATCTTCCAGCGCCGGAAAGAACTGATAAGGCTGAAGCGAGCCGGGTTCCCACAGCAAGGACTCTTTCTCAATTTTGCCAGGTTTTATTGTTTCATATTATTAATTTCTAAGTTTGTAAGCACTTTCTTTTTGTTAAATAAATAGTTTTTTCCACTCATCTCTGGGGAGGATTTTTCCGGACCAGTGGGGGGGAGGGGCAGTTCCAGCTTACTTTCCAGAGAGACCCCCATTTAGGAGGTTTCCTCCCGGATTTGCCTTAAACCAGGACATCCAATTTAAGTGGTGCCCAACGTGGGGCACGAGAAAGTAAAAAAAACCTTATTTAATTACATTTTAATTACACTTACTCTGTGTTGAAATACAGCAAGAAGTCATGCTGCTGCTTAACTTCTTAATGTCTCTTGGGATGGGGTCATTCCTATGTTTCTATTCCATAGAGTTTTTAAAAATTTTAATACCTTTCTAATCCCTAAGTTTTTTTTCTTATCCAGAAATAGCTCCAGTATTGTCTCTAACACGTAGCTTTTATAATAGAGGGGCACAAATTAAAATAAACATTTTACTGTTTTCAATTATAATAATCTACAAGAATTTTATAAAAGTACTAGAACTTGTTCCATATATATTTAGTTTATAGTTTTTTCATCCTACACTACATCCCAGTTCCAACAACATGTTTTAGAGATTTATTAGTAATTGTACCCAATTTGTTGAAAGAAGAGTAGGGAATGAGGCTTTTCAGCCTTTCCTTTACCTCCTCTCTTTTGAGTCTGTGCAATTTCCCCTAAATGTTAAAGATACCACCTTCCTAGTAATTCAGCTAGTAAACATCCTCTATATAGTCTACAGCTTCTCTAGAATAAAATCTGAGATATCCAGAAGAACTAATAAGACCCCTAACCCAGAATCAAACCCAAAAGTAAACCCAAGTGTAAAAAATTCTGAGTAGTGTAGAGAATGAAAGAAAATAAGTCAAACTTTAAAAAAATTTTCTGATCCCCCTACTTTAAGAATTTTCACGTAAACAATTTCAAAACCCAGATAAAGTGAAGAAATATCTTAAAGAGAACTACCATAATAAATCTAAAGATAAAAACTCATTGCAATAAGCTAAACCCTAGCATATGCTTATCGCACACTACTAGATACTATAAAACAACAAATAGAAGTAGAGGGGCAGGGAGATAAATCAACAGCTACCCCAGTCACTCAAGCTGCAACTAATACCCCAGCTACTCAGGCTGTAGCACAGCCAGTAGCTAAACCAAACAGTGAACCTAAAACACTAACAGTTGCTGCGAGAAAGAAACACACACAGAAAACTAATCAACCAGTAGATAAAGATCCAGAAGAAAAACCCTCAACAAAACCAACTCACACAAAATCAAAACAAGAACCAACTAACACAAAGCAACCACCAGCTAACAGAAAACCAACAACCAATACTAAGTCCTATTCCCTGAAAGACCTTCGTAACCTAAAAAAAGATTACACTCAACAACCTAATAAATCTATAATTAGTTAGTTAATCCATCTTTAAGATACTACAAGTGAAGCTACAATACTAGACAGTACTGAAGCGAAGCATCTAAGATCCCTGTCACATAATCCAGTCATTAACCAAAAAATAATGAGGGGGGCTAACTCTTACAGTCTCTGAGAACGAGTCCTGAGAAATGTGGCACAAAGATATCTGTGTGCAGATAATCTCTATATACAACAAACTCAGTAGAAACCATAAAACAAAAAATTCAACGCTTAAGAAAAATAACAGTAACAGAGATTATCTTCTCAAATAATGTAAACACCAAAAACCCAGACTTAGTACCACGTACACCTGTGATATAGCAAAAACTTATGTGACTTGAGCCACTAGAATACTCTTCTGCTGTAACAATAATAAAGCAAAATAACATCGAAAAAAACTATACTAGATATAGCAAAGAAACTCCAAGCATATGCAGATACAGTACATAATCCAACATATGTAAGAATTACAACTGTAGAAACACTCTATTCCTCTAGCTACAGAATGCAAACCTCAATTTACTTTCACCTAAAAAAGAGTACAGTATACTTAGAACCAACTACCCCAAGAGTAAAAACACAGTCCCACTATTTACCATAGACTAATCCACACGACACTAGAAAAAGGTAAAACCCCAGAACACCTACAGTATATTGATGACATCATTGTGTAGAGAAACACAGCAGCAAAAGTATTTGAGAAAAGAATAAAAATCATCCAGATTCTCCTCAAAGCCAGTTTCACTATCAAGAAAAGCAAAGTTAAAGAACCTGCTCGAAACCCCAAATCGTCTGTTCTGTCTGTGTTAGATATTATGCTCTGTAACTTTAAGACTAGTTCCTAGAGTGAAGGGGGAGAAAAAGAGAAACACAGAGTTTGTTTTGTAAAAGCAGTGCCTCCTACACATTCCAGCTCCTAGACTGCCACCGGGGCCCATGCTGGCATCTTCCAGCACCAGAAAAAACTAATAAAGCTGAGTGAGCTGGGCTCCCACAGCAAAGACTCTTTCTCAATTTTACCAAGTTTTATTGTTTCATATTATTAATTTCTAAGTTTGTAAACACTTTCTTTTTGTTAAATAAATTGTTTTTTCCACTCATCTCTGAAGAAGTTTTTTTCCCAAACCAGTAAAGGAGAAGAACAGTTCCAGCTTACTTTCCAGAGAGACCCCCATTTAAAAAGTTTCCTCCCAGATTTGCCCTAAACCAAGATAATATGAGAAGAAAGAGATATTCTAATGGACTCCAGTCTTGTAATTGTATCTTTGAACTTCATGTCAGCCTCATTTGATTTAAAAGAACAATGAAAAGAAGCTATAATCTATCACAGATGACAGTCATTTGTTTCAAATCAAATATCTCTAATTTTAGAAGTAAGCCTAAATGCTGAAATAAATAAAAACAGCAATATTTTTCTGAAAAGTGGTTAAGATTTTGCAAAGCTAATAATTTCACTTTTTTTCAGTTTCTGGAATGCTGAATTCAAAAAAAGATGAGGCCAAATGACTTAATGCAACTCTCAGGGAGAGAATTTACTAAAATCAAGATATCACTAGTTTCACAGCCAGGTCAGATGTAGAATTAAGATGATTTAATACTGTCTATGTCACTATTTATCTCCTCACTTCAAAGAGCACAACTATGCAATAAAGTCGCAGAAAATCTCACTGAATAAATAATTCATCGTGCAGCTATGCATGCAAAAAGGAAATTATAACTCCTTTAGAGTTTCCTAGCATGGTTTTGTGTTGTTATTTATTAAAACTTTGCTTCTAGGGTAATCTATATGCAAATGAAACAATAAACAAACTTGTCTTCTACAAGAACATGTCAAAGTAAAACCTCAGAGAGTCATATTCTACTGCTTGAAAAAACAGCCCTTTAGTCTGCATTCCCTCCTCACCTTTCCCCCCACCTCCCCTTCCTCATTCATGCTGGCAAGAAATGAAAACTATTCCAGCATATTATACAAAATGTGTAGAATTTATGTGATTATTTCAGTCTTGCTATATATCAGCCATGAAAGTATATTGATTGTATCACCTGACATTTCCTCAGCTATTCAAAAATTATCACCTGTCTTCCCCACTTTCAATCTAAGGAGACATTAGGCAAGGCTAAAACAAAAAACCAAAAAAAAGCAACCCCAAAAACAAACCAACAAACAAACAAAAACAAAAGAAAACAAAACAAAATGGGGGAAAAAAAAAAAAAGCAAACCATGGGACTGCACTTTCCAGAAAGACAGGTTTGTCTGGTTTGATTCTCTGAGAGTTCCCCATCAGGTTAACTTATGTGCTCCCTTATGTTGCTTTTCTGTTAGAGTATCTTCTGTATCCCAGAAGGCAGTAGATTAAAGCAGATAGCATCTACTTTTGCCTGATTGGCCAAATTGAGAGGCAACATATAATAACATATGGATGCAAGATCTGTATCAGTGAGTGGATGCAAGGCTTAGTGATTCTTACCCAGCCCAAGCAAGTTTAAGCTCGTTTAATTTAAATGCTGAGTGTGGCAGAAGAAGGTGCTATATCAGGAAAGATTCCCTGGGATTAACTGAGGCCTGAAAATTCAAATGCTTTGAAGCAGATCTTGTATTCCCACCTGAATCTAGTGATGTGGTTAACTGCCAGAACTGGTATTCTCTCATTGCTGGGTGATATTTTAAGATGTGGCCAAGTAAACAGCTTAATTTTTAGATGTGTTCAGTACTTGTTGCCCCTAAAGTCTTAGTGAATCTATATAAATATATATATATGTATATATATGCGTGCTGTTCCAGCTTGGCACTCAAACTTTTTCTCCTATCTTTTTGCATGTCACTCTCACTGTGCCACTATTTGTATACAAGTGAAGACTAGCATGGAAAACAAAACTTACATCTTTCCACATGCCACATGACTCTACCAAGATACCACACTCTTGTGATTACAGTAAAGTTCCTTTGCCCATGTTACCTGGAGCTGTTCCTAAGATTTTCAACAAGGTTACCAATTTGATGGAGTTGTGATGTTTTGTTCATGTGTGTGATAAAAGACCTGCAGACTGGGAGTTGCTAAAACCACCACCCAATTTCATGATATTTGAAAGTGAATTACCATACTTAGCATTTTTGTCTGCAAGCTGAATGAATAATTGATTTATTGATTATGTGTCTACCTCCTGCTTAGTGATTATTTTCAGCCATAACTGTTCAACCTATTAGAGAGTGAAAGCTGTTTTTAATTTACAAGGATGTCAAGACATTTGTAGACAAAGTGCTCAGGTAAAACTAGCCATGCTCACCTTGAGTGATCCACTTGGACTCTCTCAGACCTCCTGGGTACCATGATTAATGCACAGGCTGTGTGGAAAAAAATAAAAAGGTACGGCAGGAAAGGAATAGGGAAAAAAAATTAAGAAAAGCGCTGGCAGAAACAAAAGTGAGAATGAAAAACTCGGGAATCCTACTTGTGCTCTGCATGAAAAACAAAAAATGTTTTTTGTTTATTGCACCGATGAAATGCAAGAGGATGGCAACAATGCTATGTGGTGAAGGGATAATGCTCATGAAATAGAAGATGGTCTTAGGGGGAGCAGATAGGACTATCAAAGTATATTGTAAGAGTAGAGCATTCCCATATCACTTGATGCTGAGTTCTCATAACATATGGCATAGATTATATTATGATGCAGAAAAATAGAGTCTACCCCTGGGAGAGTTATTTCTTGGTCTTTTGCTCTGTGGCACACTGCCACTAGTCTGATTACTGACTAAACCCCATTATCCCTAAGGACATTTTCAATCCTGATGGCTTCTTCTCCTGGATGAAAGTGGCAAACATATACATTCAATTTCTACTGTTTTGATGTTAGTTTTTTTTTCTTGTGTCTTCCTAGGCCACTAATTCTCTTACAGTAAAAAGCCTACATGTAATGCTGTCTTTTTCTTTCTTAGCAGTGCTGCAAGGAGAGTAACTTTTAAGGCTTATTTTTAACACATTGATCCTCAAAATATGCTCATCTCTCACCACATATTAGTAAGAACTGCTTGATTTTGCGAGTCTTCACACCTGAAAACATGCCACCTCCAGTTCATTCCATGTTTTGCTTATTTCAGTATAAATTGCACAATTTTCTCTGCAATGCATGGGTATCTTCCCCACAATTTTCCTATTCCATTCTCACTTTTCTGAGTTTTTTGGTAGCTCTTATGACTGCCCACAGAGATTGATCACAGCCACAACATCCTTCTGGAGCAAACTGAAATCACAGCATTGCATGTGAAACACTAGAGGTTGCTAAAGCCTGTGTTTATTAATTGAGTTTTCTCAAGTGAAACAACATGATAGATCTTACTGAATTGAAGTAATGAAAGGAAAATTCCTTCTACTTTCATACCTAAAGTAGCACAAGACAATTAATTCTCTGAGTTCTCTAGCTCCTTGACTGTTAACAAAAGACACAAGAAAAGATCCTGTTCCAGTGCATAAAAGGCACCTATGATACATCCAAGATATCTGGCATACAGAAAATTGAGGATAAATGCAGGATCAAGGATTTAATCTTTAGGATCTGTTTATAGTTTATCAGACATGAAGGCTTCTAGCTAAAGAATAGTTGGTTGCTTTGTTTTAAAATACATATTGTAAGAACATTGTCAGAAAAAGGAAAAAAGACAAAACCAAATTTTTAAAAGAAATGTGAGGTAAATTAATTTTTTTTTTGTAAGAACTGATACACATACTGTATACATGAGGTTGTGCCCCATGTCAGGCACATGATACTTCTCTGGATGACTTTTTAAATCTTATATTGTAGGGTTTTCATTGGGTTGAAGAGTATCTGGTCTATAAACCAAGCTATTTAATGGTGATTTAAGTATTACTCTCATACATGCAAGACCTTAGCTAAAAAAAAGCAGTCAAACATTTCCTAGTACTGTTCTTCTGATTAGCAAAATTAGTACTAATAGTTTGCCTGTCAAAAGGAGACTGTACTGTCGCACTAGCCATGACTATCGTAATCAATTTTTACAGCCCTATAAGAAGCCTAACTGGAATGGTGTTGCTTTTTAGCATCTTGGCTTCTGGAGTCAAGTTATTAGGCAAGGAACTTATATTATTTTCTTTTGAAGAAAGGAGTGCTTATCCAAAAAAATTATTATTTGACACATACCTGCCATGGCTCCCCAAAAGAAAAACAAATAGAGAGATGCCCAGACAGGTTATTTTTAGTAACTGCATGTAAGCACTTGGGACCACCAATCTGTGAATAGTCTTTGGAGAAATTGCTTGGGCCCCTTTCCAACCTCTCTTCCTGACAGGAATTTCTATGAGGGGAGTAGTGAGTTTGTAATGAACATTCCCTGACATCTGGGCTGGGGAAGCTAACAGACCACCTTTGTTCTTAGCAGTTCCAGTGGTTTCCAGTGCAGTCCAACGTCAGAATACTCTTGTTTCAGGAAGGGAAAGCAAAGCCATGAGAAGAGATCCTGAAAATGATAGCAAAAGCTTCCCCCTATTTCCAGGAGGGTAGACACAGGGGAATGGAAGGACCAGCTGGCATCAGATGGAATGTTGTCCAGCTTGTGTGAGCCCATCACATAGGTTCTGAGCAGCAGGAGGTTCTATATTTAGAGAGAGAGAATAGTAGCCGAGACATGGTGCCTGATTCTTCTTCAAACTCAAGTCTACTTACGTACATGAACAGACTCCCACTGATTGCTGTAGATAAAACTCCCCCATTTTAGCCCCAGTAGCATGGCTGACTTCGTAATGCTAAGGGAAGTTTAGCCAAAGTAAAAAGCACACAGTTTTGTTCTGAGTGCAACAGATGCTTTTAAAATAGCTGAGAGAAAAGCAACTGTCTCAACACTTATCTTCCTACAAAGGCCTGTTAGCACATTGTTAGCCTTTTCTGCTTGACTTACTAAGATCACTGAACTTTTTCTACAAAATTTATTTTGTAAATAAACTTTGTTACTATGGTTGGTCAGAGTTGAGTGTCTGGTCAGAGACTAAAGTCAAGTCCTTCTGAATGGTTATTCATTCTTTCAACTTTAAATCTACATAGTTGGAGAAAGAAAAATTGAAAGTATCTTGGGCTGAGCCCAACTTCTTGTGTTACAAGAGCTGTGGAGAGAAGTGAAAGATTATTTACAATGCAAATGAAAATAAATTTGAGCCTGTTTCTTGGCCATTATGTGAAACAGACCCTGCCTTGTAATTCTGCTGATCTCTGTGTAGTCATAAAACAGGGATTTACTTGCTCCTCATCTCCAACAATTAACTGCTACAGAAGTCAGACAATTATGCTGAATGAGTGTGCTGCACTGTCATTAGTTTTCTTCTTTTGTCTGAGTTGTCAGTTTTGAAAGCTGTCCAGTTATCGAAACTCCACCTAAAGTGCCTAAGACCAGAAACAAGCCCAGGGCAGCAACACAGTATGATACTAAAACAAGTAAAACATTTGTTGGCTCATGACCCATCTAGATCAGAAGCCCCCAAAAAGGTTTTATGCTAAATAAATAAATAGATCTCTGAAGCTAACTGATGCAGAGCAGACTTAACACTTAGTGTAACATTTGCCTAAACAGCAGAAAAGCAGGCAGAGAGCTGCCGTGCAGCTCTGCTCTTCCAGACAGAGGAGAATTCAAACACAGCTATGCCTACACTCTACCACCTGCTCTCTTCACCTTTTCTGAAGACATGTCAGCACAGTGCAGAAAGCACAGCCTTAGGCTTCTTTGAATTATAGATGACTAAACAGTCCCCAGCTGGCTTAGGTGTAGAGGGATGGACTTAGGTTGCTTAAAGCCACCTTTCTAACTACTTAACAAATGTTTTTCAGTTGTGCAGAGGGCAAAATAGATTTGGTAGAGAAACTTCAATAAACACAGCTCAGGATTCTTCCCCTGATTCCTTATATCATTATGTGCCTTCTGTGACCTGGCTGACAAGGAAATCTAGTGGTACTATACATGTCTTATTCTCTTCCCTTGCTAAGACTTCAACTGCTCTTCAATTTATGCTGCACTGTGTCTTGGTCACCCTAGGACACACTGATACCAGTTCTCAACTAAAACAGGGTGACCCCAATAGTCATAGCAGTGATTTTAATTTTAAAAGAGATAGGATTTTGGTTGCTTTAGGGCACACTTAATATGTTCTTAAAATGGAAGACCAAGCATAGACTACATACATCTTAAACAAACAATGACAAGCCATTATCATCAAGTGCAGCTACAACATAGTGGCCTTGTTTATCTTGAAGTTCCCCACACTCACACATTTTACATTCTAAAGAGCTGACGTGAAGACTTACGTTTCAGTGATAGAGGATGAATCTGAGACAAGAAATCACATTTCTACACACTGATTTCAGAAAAATGGTATAAGATATCTCACTTGAAGTCCTTCAGGGGTATACTAGCTGCAAAACATTTCCTATGGTGGCTCTAAGGAAAATGCAATTATTTTAGCAGTTAGTAATAGTTTCACCCACTTTGATACTGGTAAGTATGTGAGGTCAACTTTTTAAGCTATGGTGAATTACTGAGGAAGTAATTAGGGGACATCCTTATATTGGATTCTGTTATGTGAACTGCAAACTGAAAATTCAATACAAAGCCATGATAATGGTGTAAAGTTATTTTAAAACTCTGAATCTGGTACTCAGAGTCCATCAGAATTGATTTCCAAGTGGGCATGGCAGTTCTTCATCCCTCTGTGAGTAAGAATTTGTCTCATTTTTCAAGATGGTCTAGTCTTTTTTATGTTATTTCTATTAAGACCACTGTCCTTAGACGTCACTATCTTTCCTGATGTACAGGTTAGGAACACTATACTTTTTGCTTGGTCTGATCACTCTTTCATATTGGATCCTTCTTTCTCTATATGCAGATCTCCAACAAATCTGAAAAATTATTGCATTTAAGCTAGCACAACATTCCGGATCAGTCAAAAATGGCCCCAAAGTGATTTTTTTTCACCATTTTCTTCTGACACTGTTTGCCATGATCTCCACTGGCCTGCACAAAGACACTGGACCTGCTGAGATTCTGCAGAAAGCATCCATGCAGGGTGCATCAGTGAAAAGCAGCAATTTCATCTATCACAAACTGATTTCCAAGCACTGAGAAAAGACAGAATCTGAGATCTGTCTGGAGTGTAGCAGGCAGTGGTCCCTGCCTCCAAGGGAGCCTAGCTATGGCCTGAGCTGGGAGATCACAGATAGCAGGGGACTGTGTTTTGTGTGATGACAATACACTCCTCCTAAAAATGTGGAAAGCACGAGTACAGGGCTCAGACCGCTGCATCTGAGTGGGCCAAAGTCGGAAACTATGTGAACACACAATTCTTGAATTGCTGGAAACAACTCCATTTGGTGCGGCACTTATCCTGATATGACCCAACTCATCATGCCAGTAGGCCTGTCTCCACATACCTCTACTCTCTGGAATGTGATGCATCTTCCAAACTTATACTTGGACTGGATTGTAGCAATTTTCAGAATGCAGATGATGGCACTGATGATGAACCTGATGTTTTCTACTCCAAAAACATTTTATTGAAAAGGTCAATGACCTTTGTCCATTTCCCTGACAACTTCCAGAAAACAGGTAAGCATGAATCATGCTTCTAATCTCAACTGTTGCATTAGGGATTAACAAACTAAACATGGGCAAGGAAAATAGCACTCCAATTATGTTGTAACTGCACAAGTCCATGACTCCACTGCATCCACAAATATCATGTGCAATAAAAACATTTAATTGTGCTTGTTTGGGTGTCCCTTGGCTTGAAAGGGAAATTTCTTTGACTGGAAATGGGGTGCATTGGTTTCTCACTACTCAGCATAATATTAGTCTGCAAAGAATGATCATCTTCATTTGATCAACTCACCCTCTTAAGGAACCTGTCTACACATCTTGTCATCTCCAGTCACCTGCCTTCTCCACATGGTAAATTCTTATTTGGCAGGCAAAGTGGCAGATTCCAGTAACCTTTTAAAACCAGAAAGTCATCTACCTTGGAAATCATCACAACAAGGCAACAGACTTCAATTCCTATGCATAAACATAAGCAGCCAACAAAATTAATTAACTAAAGTGGACAAAATATACTCTTGGATACAAGACATTTGTCCCTTGATGAATGCTGGTTTCGGCACAAATTGTCATGCTAATTTGGAAAGGGTATGACTGGGGGTTTCCATGAAGTCAAGGTCAAATTTACACTGCTACAGATTTTAGAGGTACTTAGATCCAGTACTAAAGATCATGGAGTCACAGTCACATTGACAGTTCTTTGGAAATATGGAAATCTTGGCAAAGGAAACTAAACAGAAGACAGATATCTTCACGTTGCAAGCAAAAAAAAAAAAAAANCAGATTTTTTAAAAAGAATGACTGTGAGTTCACACATACAACATACGCAGACAAACCTGCACACATAAGCAGGTCCCTTGTTGATTGTTGCTAACAGAGATATCTTTAAGATACTGTCCTGAAGGTTCTGCAGCATTTACAGCATGTCTGACATCTGGACTTGGGCCAATAGAACTCACCTGGTGTATAAATAATACACTTTCCAAGACCAAACAAAATGTAAAAAGTGTTCCTCTCTTCCTGAAAAACAGGCACGTGAAACTTCTAAGTTGGTGACAATGCTATTCTTCAGAGTTTACGACACATAATTAAATTAACCAAATTGTTAAACGTATCATATGCTAGGGCAGGATACCTAGACAGAATATTTTACCAGTTGTATGATAGGAAGATGTTACATACATTTGTTCTGTAGGAATACGTTATTAAAACTATGCAAAAGCTGAATGGCTAGATTTTAATCTGGCATTTGAAATTCACTCTTTTCAAAAGGGAAAAATTATCATACTCTCCAAGAGATGAAAAGGAAAGTAATGTGAAAGAGAGCATTAAAAATTGGGAACCTAAGTAAGTCTAAGTGATATTCAAGTACCTATGGACAAACCTTCACAGGCCTGTTTGGTACCAGACCAAATAAAATCTAACCTTAAAATTCTTGCTTTATGTCAATTCTGTTCTTTCTACAGCAGTCTCTCCCACTCCTTCCTATACCATCTTGCCTTTCTCACTCTCCTTGAACTCAAGTAGAGCAAACAGCATCAAAGAGCTTGAGCAAGAGGTAACTGACTAGATCTGGCAGAGACATGGTCAAAGGAGGGTCTGTAAGATCCCTAAGCAGACCATGAGAGAGGTGTGCTGACAATATCCTCTTGAGAATTCTATGGGTCCTCTCAACACAGTTTAGGAACTCATAAACACTTTTAAGTACTTTTAACTTGCATGGGTAAAAATAGCAACTCTCTGGGCCAGACTCAATCTGTTTTCAATAAGAGAATGGCTATTTGAGAACAGATCTGCCTTCATGGTAGGGTTCTTCAAGTTGTAGGAATTCTTTACATATACAGACAGAAAGCATTGAGGGGTAAAAATCTAATTTTGAGTAAATTTTTATCAGAAGCTGAGAAGCAGAAAAATGAATCTATGTGTACTTGTTCTTGATGTTTTCAATGCAATTCAAAGCAGTGCAGGCCTCCAAAACAATCCTTTGAAAGAATTGTAATAAAGCCTCCGCGGTCTTTACAGAACATATTGGAAAAGACTATTAAAAGGTTGAATTGCTATGAACACCCAGTCTCAAGTTAGGCAACTTGTTGCCATGTGTTCTCTCCCATACCTGTACCATAACAGCCTATAAAGTAGCATGCCCAAATTCAGGCAAAAATAAATTATTCACCTTGCAAAAAAATACACAACTTCCACTGTGCACTTTCAGGCATGCCATGGCAAGTTGGGGAGGCAGCAATGTGCTCTAATAGGCACTCCCTGACACTGCTACACTGTTTGTCTTTAGCCAAGGACCATTGAGAAAATGTGGCATTCTTTTCCACCCCTGGAAAGCATAATAGAATGTCAGAGAAGTTACTTCTCCTAATATCAGTAACCTGCTGGTTTGACATCATAAGACAGATATCTGAAAGTATGTTTATCACCAGCTCCTTGGACTGTGGCCCAAAACTCCAAGTCAGAGATTTTGAAGCTGGGTACCAGGGCTTCATTTGCTGGCATGTGGTTATGTACTGTCTGCTGTCAGTCTTTGGGAGTTAGTCAGTACTCCTTGGGCAACATCACAAGCCTCTCCTTCATACTCCCCCCATGCTGAAGCCAAGCAGAAAGGCTCATGGAACCAGTAGCAGTAGTGAACCTCAGAAAATATCTCCACAGACAGGAACTGTAGAAACACAACCTAGCTTTTCATTCTCAAAGGCACAGACTTGCCCTATTCATGTGCTTAATTATTCAGGTTAACTGTAGGAGAAATAGAAGTTTTGCCTATCCCCTGGATAAATTAAAATGTCCATGTATAAGGACCAGGTAAAAAGTACCAGAGAACCCTAATATTTAGTTAGGCAAGCAAAATTTATTAAAAGTACTTCAATGAATAATCCATACTGTTTGCTTTTGGGAAAGTGTTAGAAGTCTAGTAAGCACATGTAAAAATATTTCCTCAATAAATTTTTTGAGGGATATTAGATTAAAAATACCTCTTGTACAGACTTGTGCACATAATCTTTTTGTTGCTGTAAATAAAGTGATATAATAATAATTTTAAAAAGTCCATAGAATCAGGGAATCATTAAGGTTGAAAAATACCTCTTAGGGTTTCAAATCCAACTGTTAACATAGCACTGCCATGTCCACTACTTAACCATGTGCCTCAGTGCCATAGTCATTCATTGTCTTAACACTTCCAGGGATGGTGATTCCACCACTCCCCAGGCAACTTGTTCCAATACCTGACCTCCCTTTGAACTTCTTCACCTTCAAGTTCATAGCAAAAATGATGTATTAGTTGGTTATAATATTGCCTGACATTATTCCAGGCTCTTCATGTATCTTCTGTCAGTGGATTTCCTTCACAACAGCTTTGCTCTTCCAGTATTGCCTTATCCTCAGTGATGCCATTTTTGTCTAACTATGTAGTCTGCAAGACTTTGAAAGTATCTAGTGGGCAAAACTGGTTCCTGGAGAAGGGTCACTTCTCCATCTATCATCCAGCAGCTTCTCAGTTCAGGAGGAGCCTGTTGTTTGTCTCCCAGGTTTAAAAGGGCTGTTAAATTTTTATATCCAGCTATTTATCATCTTAAGTTTCTGCTAGATTTTAGTGAAATATTCTTGTTTATCATAGATATACTAAAGACATGGCATGTTTGAAAAAATGCACCAAAGATTCCCAAGAAGATTTCTTTTGACAACTATACTGCAGGTTCAAATTTTCTGGAACAAGATACATGGGATAATTTATTAAAAACAGAAAGGAATGCATAGTTATGGAAATTCAGAGAGGATTTTTTTATGCCGTTGTTGTTTTGTCTGTACAGAAAATATTTTAATTCAAAGGCAGTTGTCAGATATCTCAGGCCTTATATTTAATTGCATCTTGTCACTGCTTCAGTAGGAAAATTTGGTATTTTTTACTGGCCATTTATCCAAGAAAAACAGGTTTTCTTTGAATTTGAGCATTCTCTTTCAGCTTTTGCATTCCAAACATTTCAACTCATGTATCAGTAAGTGAAATTTACTAGAAATAAAAGCTGAGATTGTTAAAAGTTCATTGTGATTAGTGGACATTTTGTGATCTGGCCCCAGCTGCCACTAAAATTCCTTGATCAGTCTATTGCCTAGTATTAAAATTGGATAGAATGCAAAAGTAGGGAACAAAAGTTGTAGATTTTGAAAAACTTTTCCTGTGGCAGTGATAGAAGGCCTGTATGATTTATTACTGCTAGCAAATCTAAACTATGCAGCAGCTTGCACAAATAGCATGCAGTGGCTGCTGAAGATGGCAGAACAGCTGCTTTATGGGTACCTCTGTGCAAATGACTAACGTGGCAAAGGCAGGTGACGCTGCAAGTATATCTGCAGAGACTCAAATTTCGTTGATTAACATGAGAGGTTAGAGCCTGTAGGGCGTGTATTGGCTGTAAGCTACCAAGTGTATTTTGTATTTCTTTTTCTCAGTATTAGCTGGACATAACTTTAACTTCTGAGGATCATTTTGGCTCATCTTTGAGAGGGCAAAATAATGTAAAAGAAACTTTTGTGGATATTCTTTATAACCACTCCCTGGTCATAAACCTTCAGATGGAGATGCCTGCTGACCTGAAGCACTGCTAGCTCTATTATCCTCATAGCTGGTTCCTGATCTATAGGCCAGCAGATGGTTTACCTTGTAAGGGTGTTCTCTTGTGAGAACACACTGCTGACAAGTGTATTTAAAAAAGACTTCAGTACAATCACCCCACAAATGTGACATTAATTTGTAAAGGGGACAGAAGAATGGGTAAGAAAGAGTTCTGGAGGATGAGGACCAGGAATATACAGGAATGATACCCTGAGACAAGCTGAATGAAGATGGGGAACCATATGCTATGATTTGAAAAATTAAGTCATTTGAAAGTCAGATTAACCAAGAGGTCAGAAGAAACTGTGGAAAGATGTGAAGCCTATTTTATGAATTTTTTTGCTAGCTGCTCCCTGACCGCTTCTTTCCAAAAATCAGACGTCTACATGCAGTGTCAGCATGGAAGCTTGAAACAGGGACAATCACTTCAAAAATGTGACAGCAACTCAAAGTATCTGAGATACTTTGCAGCAGTGGGCCTGCAGGCAGATCTCAAACAGAATTCTAGAAGACTGTAACAAGCAGGATTTGAGGGTCACAACATTGTTGACTGAGTCATTGCTCCTGTAAGACACTCTGGAGTGTCTTAACAATGTGTGTGCTTGGTGGGATCCTGAGAAGAGAAGGGACGTAAAATAGATAGAACACTGTTCCATTTTCTTTGGAAGCTGCTCTGCTTTGCAAAAATAAGTTAAGGTGGCTTGTGTCAGTGAGGGATCTGGTGATGGAGGAGTCTATAAGTCTTTATGCCTTGTAAATGAAAACAGACATTGAATAAAATACTTGACCATTACTTGGAGCTGAGACTGCAATCTGAGATTCCCTCTTCCCAGGTAAGCCCTGGAAACCACAAAACTGGGATCTTGCCCACTCCAGGCTGAGGATTCTGAGTTGCCTCTCCACCCCAGTCTTCAGTATTTCTTACTGGCTTACTATCAGTGGCTCAAAGTTCTGATTCCTCCTGGCGGACGCCTAGGAAATATTGGCCCCCATTCTAAAATGTCTAATTCAGCTGCTGCAGTATGGCAAACAGGCTTAACACAGACTGCTGTACTTCCACTCAAGGGCCTTAGATGCCTGGTTGTAATAACTCCTCAAAATCGAGCCCTGTGACTATAATAGGACACTTTTGGAAAATGAACAAACTGCCTGCACTTGGGAGAAGAATGTCCCCATGCTTTTCCGGTACACCAAGAAAATTGAATATTCATTTGATTATTAAACTCAAAATGTGATGACTTCTCAAGAAGTACAGTACATGGTGTTAGGCCAAAGGCAGTTCTGATCCCAAGGTATTATTAAAGTTTCAACATTTTGGCCCTACGGATTTCTTTCATGTGATTCTTAGAACTGTTACTCAGACAGTCCATGTTAACTGGCAGATGCCCAATGGCAATATATAAAGTACATTTTTTACCACGGTTTCTGAACTGGGTAATTTATGGATTAAAAGAGCTAGTATGAAATGAACACCAGCTTGTTCTTAACCTCCCCTTCCAGGCTTGAATCTTATTATTGGTGCAAAAGAACAAATCTGTAACCCTTTCAGTATTCGTGATATCTTTGACGAGCATTTTCACTATTAGTTTTTTGGGTGTTTTTTTTTTTTATTTGGAAGCTCCCAAACCTGAAGAAAATCAGAAATATGTATGCAGTATAAGTAAAGATGGGGGTAGAAACTGGGGACCCAACTTCTGAACCAGATGTACTATGTACTGTTTCTATTGTGCTAAGAGGAAAAAAACACCACCTGCTTCATACTGGTGCAACAAGAAACGGTTTTCCATTGGCATAAGCAGAGAAACCACAGTCCCTTCAAAATCAATGGCAAATCTCTCACTTACTTCATATTATAATATGTAGCAGGATTTTTTCTACCAATGCTTCCCTGAAAACTGCCTCTTCAAATATTACTAAGAAACAAACTTGTGAGTATTTTGAATTATATTAAACACAGGAAGCTTTTACCACTCTTTTCCTTTGGAACATTTTCATTAGCACCCTGAAAAGCAACTCACAAGCTCTTTTTTTTTTTTTGCCATCTTATAGGGGTAAATTTCAGCCTGACTTTTAAAAAATCATTTTAATGCTTCCTTGAAGTGTAAAGGAAGCCAAGTCTCAAATGTGGGATTCCAAGAGAATACAACTAGAGCTTCAAAACAAAATAGGCACAATTTTCTCATACATGCTGTTGCCTTCCAGCAATAGGTTCTGAAATTTCCACTCTCTGCACAGTATTTGTATATGTGTAATGTATTCTGTCAGAACAGACAGGTCAACTCGAAGTACAGAAAAATTGTGAGTCAGCCTCTTTCTTCACAATCTATAGGGTTACAGTGACTAAAAAAATGTTTCTTTAATTTGCCTTTTTTTTAATGTTGACCTTTTGAATGTCACATTTTACACTTAATCTCTGTAGCCACAATGACAAGACCTATTTGTTTTTAAGCAAAATCTGACATTTTCACATAATAGCATGAGTTCATGCAATGAAGTGTAAGAAAAAGCAACATCTATCACAAGAATATTATCACAACAGTTGGCAATGCTTCTGAGCTGTCCACAGCTCTTGCTGATTTGACACCCCTTAACACAGTCTCTTGTATATACACAAAGAGATTATAATTATTTATTTTTTGTTTTTTCTAGGATAAGCCAGTGTAAGTACCCCAGTGAACTTTATTTAATCAACCCTATCACTCCATGTGTAAAGAAGCATGAGAATCTGGCTGATAGAAAGCCAATATTCAGAGGTGTTCCTCACTTTTTGTCCCACAGAATGATGCCTGGATTCAGATGAAAAGGAACAATACCCATTTTCTTTTTCAAATCCTTCTGAAAAAATCTCCATTTCCTTTTTGGTATTTGCATAATGAACAAAATCTTGGCAGTCTGCCAGGTTAACTCTTTGCCATATAACAGCCAGACTGAATGGGAACCCTGAGAACAGGCTGTCTCCTCATGAGGGTGGAAGAGCTCAAACTTCCCAAGAATCTCTTCTTTTAATTGCAGTATATAATCAAAATAATCAGTCTTTTCTCTGAAAAAATCCCCTCACCCACCCTACTTCCTTCAAGCTGGAGAAGATCCAACAAGACTCCCTCCAACCATCTATGTGGCCTTGTGGGGAAAAAAAGATCCCTGTTGCTGAGAGGTCATTGAGTAATTTACACAGTTCTTCATGACTGAATATTTAGGTTTCATTTCCTATTGCTGATACTAAGTTCCTGGGCCTTGCCTAAAAACATTCTTGCAGAATTTAAAGCATTTGAGTGTTGTAGGCAAACACTACAGTTTTTAAGAAAAAAGTTACTTTACACTTCAGTTCTGCCCAAATTATTTTTGAATTTTGATACTCTCTTCAACTGAGCAAGTCAGCAAACTCTAACAAAAATGTCATATAAAAGTCAAATGGGAATGGGAACTGTATATTTTTTAGAAAGCTGATAAGTGAAAAGTTGATAATACTATGGTTGCTCAAATAAGCCTCAGTAATCTGTTAATGAGACTACTATAGTATCCTAATTCTTGTTTTGTAAAGCAAGGCCCTGCAGGGGAGGGTAGGAATTTTGACATACTATTCTGTCTCTGAACTATACCTAGTCATTCTTAGAGGTATATGCATCTTCCCTAACTTGCCATACAGCTGTCTTAGTACCTCAAAAGCTGTAGCTTCTGTCCATATTCAATCTGCTCATATTGTTCCTCAGTAATCTTCTTTAATACCCCAAGACCAAATGCATATAAAGAAATTGTAAGAAAGAATTATGGAACAGCTTTACTCCAAAGAATATGGAGCTGTCAGGATGAAGATTCTGTGAGTACATGCCTCAATAAGATGTTTGGTACTTCCTCTTAAGGTACTATACAGAAGTGTTGGGAATAAGGACATTGTCCGTGGTCAGTGGGCAAAGCCCAGGAAACAGGAAGGCCCTTATGTTTGTACTATACTTAGAGCCAAGAGCTCATTTCCGCTCTAACGATAGGAAATGTTGAGCAATAAGAGACGTGTTCCAAAAATTACACTGAAAATTAGATGTTGTAATGATCCCTTTAAATTATAGGGGAAAGGATTTAGGCAAATAGCAAGTGAAACAGTGAATAGCAAATTAGCTAGGAAATAATTTCTATTAGGAAAATAGAAGTCATTAAATTTTTGTGTTTCCCACACAAAACTTTCTCAGGTGAGGCTGTCTTGGTTTGGGGGGGGGTCTCTCTGGGAAGCAGGCTGGAACTGCCCCTCCCCCCCCACTGGTTCGGGAAAAAACCTCCCCAGAGATGAGTGGAAAAAACTATTTATTTAACAAAAAAGAAAGTGCTTACAAACCAAGAAATTATTAATATGAAACAATAAAACCTGGCAAAATTGAGAGAGTCCTTGCCATGGGAGCCTGGCTCACTTCAGCCTTATCAGTTCTCTCCGGGGCTGGAAGAGGCCGGCCTGGGCCTGGCCCAGTG
>VWYE01015074.1:0-157794 GCA_013398995.1 Alaudala cheleensis
TATTTTTTTTTTTCTTGTGCTGATGATGGTTTAATGAAGCAACTTGAGCTAGGTGTTCAAAGGAAAATCACTGTCTCTTCATTCTGCCTTATTATCAGAGCCTGTTGATCACTGGAGTGGAAGCTCTTTTGGTCCTCTGAGTCACAGCAGGAAGCCAACACACAGCCATGAGCTGATTGAAAGGCTGAGATGCAGACTTTGGAGCAGCTCCTCAACAAAGGTATAGTTTTAGAAACAGTGACAGACTGTCTAGAGCTGGAGGAAAAATTGTCACACATGACAACCCCAACACAAGTCCCTGACACCTGTGAGCTCACTCATAAAACCAGAGGGAAAAAAAATCGAGAAAACTTTCTGAAACTCTCTCTAGACAACAAAATTACTTCAAATTTTTCCCCAGACAACAAAAAGATTTCAATTAATCCCTATTCTGATAGACTGTTTCTGGGCATATTTGTAAATGGCCCAGGGAACTATAATTAAGCAGTTAACTTGATGAACAGCTGCACTTTTTTTGAAAGCAGTCATTAAAAGTAAGGACAGAGTTACCTGTCTCATTGTCTAACAAGATCTGTTAGAATAAAAAAACATGAAATAGTAACCCTGGAGGAAAAATAATTCTTCATAAAATATTAGATGGTTGTGATTGGTTTCCCCACAGAGTTTCTTTGCAGGCTCCATATTTCTTTGGAAAGAAGGCAGCATCTCATTACTGCTCCTGTTCTTTTCAAAGAACAATGCTTGTGATTCAGCTAAAGAGAAGTCATTCCAAGGAATTGGGTGACCTCTAAATCTTCCCTGGATATAAAATTTCACAAAAGACATGTATGGGTCCTAGCTTCCTGGAATTCTCAATGAAAACATTATTACCTAAAGTGTTAAGACGTCACACAGTCACAACAGAGGTCTGTTATTCCTAAAACAGCTCCTCTTGAGTATTTTTCTAATGCTAACTTATAATTACTCAAAATTTCATTAATTTATAAAAACTATACATGCATTAGCACAAAAGTTTTTAATGCTCTCAGAAAAAACAGAAAAAGCCCAAAAAAATCTAGGATGCTTCAGTTATGGAAAAAAGTTGGCTGGAATAGACAAAAATATTTTAGTATCTTTGTAGCCAACAGTTCTATCAAGCTGCTATAGAACAGATAAAAGAAAAGTATCTGAAGGTATAGCTCATCCTTATTAAGCTCCATGAAAATTTCCTATTTATTTCTAATATATCCTATTGTATTTATTTTTTGTATGACCCTGGTTAGGGGTTAATGGGAAGACTCCACTGATTTCCTCTCATGATGGTGCCAGAACGTTCCTACAGGGGAACATCAGACCCAGTGCAAGAGAATCATCACCACTGTTATTTTAAAATATCAGCTCGCCTTATTTAGCACAGTCAACTTCAGTGCCACGAAAAGTCTCTTCTCTGTTCAAACACAAAAAGGAAATTAATTCAGTAAAAGAGAACTCATCAGTCAAGAGGTCAACTTTTCATTGCAGGGACAATTAGAGCCTGATCTATTCCCAAAGCAGCAGTGGGACAACTTGAGAGTATTTGGCTCACACTGAAGACAGAAGGAGTGAGGAAGCCCTGACCTGGGTGCACTTTGCAGGTTTGTTTCAATTTATGGTCCCATTAATCTGGAGGGGGAGGAACAGGATTTCAGCTTTTAGCTCTGGACAGGTTTGGTTTAAGGTCTCATTTCTGCCCCACTGCACTTGACTCCAACCAAAGCACTGAACACTTGATTATTTACCACTGCCACAGCACCAGTAAATGAAAAAACTGCTTTTCTGGAACTGAGAGGAACAGTTTGCCCAGAGAGGGTGTGGAGTGTCCCTCCCTGCAGATGTTCCAGAGCCATATGGACACAATCCTGTGCTCTGGGACAGCCCTGCCTGCCCAGGGACCTGGGACCAGTGACCCTCTGGAGTCCCTTCCAGCCTGACCCACTCTGTGACTTGACTTTCAAGGCTGTGAACAAC
Source organism: Alaudala cheleensis (assembly GCA_013398995.1). Taxonomy (NCBI): domain Eukaryota; kingdom Metazoa; phylum Chordata; class Aves; order Passeriformes; family Alaudidae; genus Alaudala; species Alaudala cheleensis. The sequence continues at coordinate 1,987 of VWYE01015074.1, forward strand.
ATTTTACACCCCAAAAGTGTCATTTTCAAAGCTCACACACCCTAAAAATGAGTTCCCAGATGATTTCGGTGCCAGCATTTCTGAAAAACCAAGCCCCACGAGCTACCTGTCCTAAAAGGGAGCAAGTTCCCATCAAAAATAGACACCCCCTGATGGCAAGGGTTAAACCCTGCATAGACCAGCACGTAGGAGTTAGAAAAATAACTTAAGACAAGGAAACTTGCCTTAATTATTGCTCTTTTCCCCAAATCACACATCCACAAACAACGAACCACAACGTGCCTCAGTTTCTCTCATGAATCACCCAGCTGATAGAATGGAGCTGCCATTTGCTTACAGACAGGGTGGTCAGGGTGTGTCATTCAAAAACCATTTTTGATGCCTGTAGCTCAGCCCTGGGAGAGGAGAGGCAGACAAACCCAATTTGGCACCCGGCCCCGCGGTTCTGCGGCACTCTGCATTAACGGAGCAGCTGCAGCAGATGAGGCTGCATTCTGCACCTCCCTCATGCTGCAGCTTTTGTGGGAGCAGCACAAAATATCCTCGAAGCTCTAACCTTGGGTGAGCATGAAAGGTTAAGCAGGCAAAAAGAAAATAAAAAAAAAATCGGGCCACATAATGAGAGACTGAATGAAGGGAAAAAGAAACCTTCGCGGCCGAAGTATTCTCTGCTTCTGGAGCAGATAACCAGTCAAAGATCACACAATCTGCCCCCAGAAGATAAAGTTTCTGGTGCTTGTTCAATGCAGAGGCTTCTGCTTGTTCAGCACAGTATTTTTTCTTGTATTTGTTTCCCTCAGACCTTGGTGATCTTTCCTGCATTCAATTGCTGGGCTCCATTTCTCATCACGCTGCGTGCTACAAAAGCAACTATTCAGGACTTGGAGGTGCTTTGGGGTTTTATCTTGAATTTTAAGGACAGATTACACTAACCTCACTCACAGTGAGCAGTATTTTCTACAAAGTGTATGTACCAAAGTCCCCAGGAACACCAATGCTACAGAAAATGGCACAACAGGAACAGAGATACCACAAAGGATGGAAGTGTTTCCTTGGCACCTCATGCTGCCTGATAAATATACCAATGAATTACAAAATTTAATGCATACTGGAAGTCTCTGACATTTATTACCAAAAAAAAAATTTGCATAATAAAATCCATACTTGCACCAGAAGGATAGGGCAAGCTGCATTTGTAAAAATCTGCTTGAATTAACTGTTCTTACAATTTTTCTTTCTGTCTGGATTGAAAGATCTTGTAACATTCTGACCAAACCTAAAGGGGAGGGTAGACCTTGCTTTGGAATAGATTCAGATGCCAAACCACAGGGATTGCTTTGGCTCTAGAAAGCCAAAGTCTTCCGAATTTCCGTTCCTGGCAAGAAATGCAAGAGGTAAATCACCAGTGAGAAGGAAATAAGATGTCATTTCCAAGAAAACAGAATTGCAGGACCTCATCTGTTAAACACCAGAAAAGTGGGGATGAGCAGAGTAAGCATCTGTGGGCACAGAGAGACTTCCCAGAGCTCCCTGTCACAGATGGAGCCGGGCTGGAGGCTGCCAGCCCTGCCAAGGTCAGGCTGGCATAGCAGGGCTGGATGGCAGGGCCACAGCCCAGCCAAGCACTCCAGCAACCAGCTGCCAAGCAAAACTCACACCCCGACCTACAAATCGTGCCCAGCAGTGCTCTGCAGGTGAAAAACAAACACGGGCATTCTGCAGTGAAGCTCACTCTCCTCCAGGCTTCCCCCAAGCCCAGCCACAAACTGTTTCCCCACCACTCTGCACTGCAGCACTGGCAGAGCAGTTTATGATGCTGGAGGTGAATTTTGGAGCCTGTGCAGGGGCAGGGCACCGTACCTGCCCCAGAAATCCCATCAGCTCCCTCACAGATGGTTCTCTGGGCCTTTTATCAGCCCCACACTGCAAACAAAGCAAAGGCTTCAGCTGAGCAGAGCGAGCCAAGAGAGACCCAGGATTCCTGGCACCCACAACAGTGACAGGAAAGCTCTGGAGGCACCTTTTAACTGAAACCATCTGTGAAGGTATAAGCTTTGTTACAGCATTTTATCCCCTGCATTGTTTTTTTCTGGTTTGGTTTTTTGGTGGGTTTTTTGGGGTTTTTTTTGTTTCCAGCTTCACAAATTATCTTAACCAAAATTTGTGTGTGTAAGTGGCCCAACCAAGAGGTTTGTTGTTTCCCTCATTACTTCATCTCATGGATCAGCTACCAGAGTTTATCTGCTCCAGAGATGAACCTTTTTTATGAAATCCTTGAGGAGGTTAACATCAGTATTTCTTAAAATAATTTTTTAAAAAGTTATTTCCTTCAAACCTTGGGCTGGGATTAGGTTTATCATTTGTGCTTTTCAGTATACTCTGAGTAGGACTGTACACATTTTCACAATAACTCACTTTTTATTTTCCCTGAAGTATCATTAGTTTAATACCATATTCTCATGGCTTTACACATGCCATTAATTTCAATCACTTTTTATTTCTTTGTGTGAAGTAATGGCAAGAAGCAAGCCAAATTAGAGACCAAAGGAAAGCACAAAAAGACACAACCTGACTTTATCCTAATCAGCCTGTATCAAACCAGCAAAAATATGGTATCATTTCAAGGTCTCAGCTGTAAGAACCCGTACAAAAGCAAGCAAGGTGCCTACATGGTACAGCAAATTGCCATTTCCAGCACTTCCCACACACTTTGTGTTATGTTAGCTCAGGTATCAGGAGCAGAGTGGCTAAATTAGCTAAAAAAAAAAAAATAGCAACAGAGTCTGGGGGAGATTTCACATTAACACAGCTGAGAGCACACAGCAGTGAGAAACTGTCCCCATCCTGAATCAGTTCAAACAAACCAGAAAGGAGTGGTGGGAGGTGGAAAATCAACAACACAGCAAAGCCAAGGGAACTCTCCAACACAGAGCACACCAAGCAATCCTACAGCCAGGCCAGGCTGTCCTGGCTCACCCCAGAGACCTGCCACACCATAATTGTAAAAATCACCATGCCTGAAGTGGATGTGTCACTGCACTTTGCAGGGGGGGAGCTTTGTGCAGGGACCTTCTGTTGAGCAGCACAGGAGATCCCAACACCCTGCACAGCTCCCCAGGGCACTGAAGGAATTCCACAGACATCACAGATGTAAACTGCAATTTTTGGATGTAAACTGCTCCCCCAAACGCCTGCTCTCTTCCCCTTTCCAAAGCACCAGAGGGTTTGGCTGGCAGGATGAGCAAGGGCTCTTCCAACTGCTTGGATCCATCAGCCAGGAAACTCCTTCTGGAGCTGCCCCTCTCTGCCTCCTCCCTGGCAGTGGAGCTTCACAGCAGACACAGCCCTTTTTCCTTCTGCCCACAGCCCTTTTTCCTTCTGCCCACAGCCCTTTTTCCTTCTGCCCACAGCCCCTTTGTTCCTTGTTGCTCTGTTCCCCCTGCAAATATTATCCATTATCTTCCACCAAAGGACAGCAATACCTGGTGCTGTGTAAACTTTCCTGAACAGAGAATGCATATCCACTGGCTCTTTGTGGGTAAAGATAAATGGATTTACAGACTATAGATGCCGGCCAAGCATTAATACAGTGAAATAAGGACAAAACAATAGTGAGCAATGGTCTGTACAGTTTTTACTTGTCATAAACAAGAAATTAAGGCCTTTGATATAGAAGAAACACTCTTATAGACTTGAATCCATTTTAAATGAATTTTGTTTAGACTCACTTTCAACTCCCACTGCCTTCTTACAAGCCTCAGGACTTCATTTTTAAACAAGGAGCCCTTTGTTTTCTGTCACACATCCACAGTAGTAAAAGCCAGATGTGAACTGCAGAGTCTCATTAAAAGCATCGTTGCAGAGAGGTGATGGAAGCTCAGAGGACTTCTGACCAAGCAGGGAGGTCTGAGATTGCAGTAATGGCACAAGAATACATTTTCAGAGAATAAAGCTTGTTTAATGTGAAACAGCCTTTGAACTTCCCAATCCGTGCAGTGCTGAGAGCACCACTGTTTGCAACAGAGTGGCAAGAAATAAAGATAACCAGTGTTTGTTAGGTTTATTTTACTCTGTAAACGCTGAATGTAACGAGGGTTCCCAGTCAAATAAATCCTGTACTGCCAATGCTGGTTCCAAAGTTAAATGGCTTTTACCCAGATTACAGCTAAGACCTCACCAGGCTGAAAATAACCCCAATTTACACAAATTGGAAGCCTGAAGTGGGAGCAAAGGCAGCTCCCTGCTTGGAAACGTTTCCACCAGGGCCAGCACGGCTGAGGCACATTTGGTGGTCCAAAAACTGGGAAGGAGGAATCCCTGCTCCTATTCTGGGACAGGTGGAGGGACCCAGAGCTGATGTCCCACATGGTTCTGCTTCTCTTCTCACAACAATTATGCTTACAAGGAATATAAAACAAAATGCAGAACCAGCAAAGCCAGGGCTTTAAACATCCCTGGGATTTGTGCTGTGGCCATTCTGAATGTTGCTGATGGGGCTCTCTGGGTGGTAATTAGGGGGATGCCCTCACTCTGAAGGATGATGCTAAGGTCCTTGTGAGCACTTTGTTGATTCAAATACTTAAAATAAACTCAAGACAACACTTAGGAGAAAAGCATACACAGGTTAAATTGACATTGTAAATTCAGCATTCAACTAGTTGAGTCTTCAAACTTTGTGCCCTGCAAGAGTCGAGTTACTTCATTAAAACAGTCTGCTCCTCTTCACATGAAAACTCCCTGTTTTCCCAGATAGTCATTTTAGTTCAAATAAAGCCACATCTCCCCTTTTCTCTGAGGCACAAAGAAGACACTGCACCGGAGAGAAATGGAGCAGATTTAGCAGTTCAAACTTATCTCCTCTTTTCGGAAGGATGTAAGTGAATTTAATCCAGAAAAACTCTATCATTAATATGTGCTTACAGGCATTTCCTTGAGCTTTCAAGTTTGTAGAACAGTGTGAGTTATCATATCAAAACCTTAAGCACCAGACAGGGAAAATGGGAGCTGCAACGCCTGTGATTAAACATTAAGATAAGGTGAGAAAAAAAAGTTTCCTTTTCACATATAAAAGTGCGTTTTTCTTCAAAAAATAAGTGCTAACTCCACCAGCCTGCTCAGCACCACTGCGTGACTCTCCTTGTATTAGTTCTACTAACCAGGATTAAAAGGGATGAAGTCCAATTCTCCTCTTTGTGACTAACAGAAGAAGGAGATAGCAGTGATGAAATATTTCCATGCTGTAAACAAAGTGCCAGGGAAATATCAGAGCCAGCGTCAGCAGCAAGGCAGAGATTTCCATCCAACCTTTGCCTTTGCTCGAGCTATCTGAAGTACTTAACATTTTCTTCTACTTCAGAGGAGGCTGCTTGAAAGGAAAAATAATTCAGCACTGTCTACGCAGAGGAAGAACAGAACTGTATCTTATTATAGCAAAGAACTATTTTTTTTTCATTAAATGACTGTTTCCTAAGTTTCAGATATAAAAACTGTCCTGCAAGTGCCACTATCAGGAGTGACACAGACAAAAAAAAAATTACAGGTATTTAACTAGTGATTCAGATCTAGGGATGATAGGGCATGCATGAATTTTAAACTGAAAATCCTTGCTGTTTTTTGTGAGGAGTTATCAAGATCATCTTTTTGAAAGAAAAAAAAGCAGTTTACTGGCAGCTGTGTATCAGACACAGCATCATTATTGTTGTTTGTTATCTACAGCTTGCACAGGCAAAGTATATTAATAAACATCCCCCTTGTCTCCAGCTACAGCTTCCAGTTTGCAAGTGTCTGCACTGATGTTGTGATAGCTGGACTGCAAATCCTGCCCAGGGAAGAGATTCCTGACCCAAATGGCTGGAGACAAATTCCTCCTCTGAGACCTCCCCCAGTGCAAGGGCTGATTCTGGAGCACCTGATAAAACACAGGCACATCCTTGGCTATGCAGAGCCAGGGGATGCTGCTGACAGAGACAGATTTCCTATGGGGAGCACATGAAAGGGAGAGCTCCTGGTGCAGGGGGCACCATCACAGGGCAGAACAACAAAACTCTGAGCTCCTCATGTCACCTGAGCCAGAGGAAAGGTGTGCTAGTTTCTGAATAAACGGGGTGTTAGACATGCAATCAAAGGCTGTAATTAGCTACTAATTATAGCAGCCAGGATCTAGTCACTCAACAACCCAGATCTCCATTTCAAACAAAAGTCCTCAATATTTCTGGGGGGAAAAAAAGAGAGAGTTGGCACTTTCCAGTGTCAAGCATCAGCAATTAAAAGCAATTATAAGCAGAGGATTTGCCTGCCTGCATAATCATATTCACTCCAATCTGTCTGCTGGCTGCACCAGGGGAGGGTCAGGCAGGAGACAAACACTGAGCTGCACAGGTCAACTCAATTTATTTGGAAGTCTCAGTGGACTTCCAAAATAAAGAATCCTTATGGAGAGAGAAGCTAAAGATGTTTTAGCTTCAGGAAAGAACATACAAAAGAAGTTCACAATGAAGCACAGAAGATTCATGGCTCTGGTCACTGTCAGGCATTTGATTAATTTTCTCAGACTGACAAGGTGAGGAAAAAATGGAGATCAAAATAATTGTTAGCAACTAAATAATTAACTATTAAAAGGAAACAAATAATGTGAGGACAGACCCAACTGCAGGTAGCAAGAGGGAGCATGCACTTGACAGTCAGGAAAACTAAAACCCATCCAGTCCCTGGGGTAACTTTTCCACTTAAATGAACTGCTTGAGAATTGGTTTATCAACTGCAATCTGTATTTTCCTTTAGTTCTCCCGTGGTTCTGCCCAAAGCAGCAGTTACTTTACTGCTTGCTCTTAACTTAGACATAAAATTCTAAATCTGCTTTTCCACAGAAACTCCAATTCTAGGTATTCCAATTATTTCCTTGCACACACTTTTGAATGGACAAGCTAATTAACAATTGTTTTGATGTTTTAACGAGATTCTCAACTCCTCTGAGGATTGAACTGCAGTGGGGAGAACAGTGCAGCCATGTTTTCTGCCTAGGTATTATTTGGAGAGAACAAAAACCACTGCTACATCTTCTTTTGCCAACCAGGCACCTCCTTGCTACCCTGGGAGGTGACCTCCAGCTGCACATCACTTTTTTGAGGGGTGTTTTTGGAGTCCAAGTTGCATTTTCCTTTGCTCATTTCCATCCAGACCTGGGAAAGCCCCAGCCTGGCTAAGTGGCATTTGCAGCCAGATCTCAGCCCTCTTTTCTTCTGCTGCTCCTTCATCTCCACGACATCAAGTTTTTATTTTCTCGCCTTCCCTTCCTTCCAAGGTCCCCAACAGCTCTGCCCCATCAATCAAGATGTCAGGCTGCATTACCCATATGATAAAAATAAAAGCACTCAGCTCTCCTTGCATATTGTCTTACATTGTCTCTCACCTTGCAGGACCAGGGACTCAACTCTCCCTGAACAAAGCCAAATCAAAAACCTCCGTAACAACTTTGATACTACAAAGCTTTGCTTAGATTAGGTTGTGGATATGACGAAAAACACAACCTAACCCAATAAAGATGTTAAATTCTCATTGGTTTTCTACCTGTCCAGTGTCTTTTACATTTAAGGTGTAATTCTGAGCAGTGATAATGCAAAAGAACTTTGCTTTTCATCACTCTCAGGACCTCACCCATAACTGAATGGTAGCAACATTTAAATGAAGCACCACAAAAAAATAAAATACTTTTTATCCCTTGAGTTAAACAAGAAACAAATCTACAAAAATCACATTTTTCAGTAGAGTTTGATGACTCCTGTATTTTGTCACTTTTTTCCCCAAATCACAAGGAACATCCTTCTCTTTCTGCTTCTGGCTCCCACCCAACCTCTGTGCTTTGGCAGTTCTTTGCATGTTTATACACAAGCATTGTATTTTCTAGTGAACCACCTCCAGCCTTTTCAATATCACAACGAGGGACCATTTTACTTATGCTAAAATGGTTTTATGACCAATATTTTCTATCCTTGTACCGTTTTTAGCTGTGGAGCACACAGAGTGTGCTGGGCAGGCACCGTGCATTAATCCTTCTGCCAGAAAAAGAAAGAATTTCTCGTTGGAAGCATCTGGTAAAAGCACACTAGAGGCCTTGAAATCATGACTGGTGCTCTTACTATTTGCAAAAAAATGAGTACAAATACACACTAATTTCATTTCCCTGACCCTGTTTGCCCAATAGGAACCATCTGCTTCTGTTCATCGACTCCTCTCCACCCTGATCCAAGATCAGAAATCCAGCAGCAATCATCCCTTCTTTGTCTGCAGTGTCTTTGCATTAACCCAAAGCAGAAGATGAAATAAGGAATGTTAAAATGAGCTTTAACAATCTATAAAATCCTTCCATTACACAGTTTATGGCGAGTGATTATCGCTACACTTTGGATTCCCATAATGAGTTACTTTCTTAATAACCTCCTGAGGGCATCATAGAACAGAGTCAATGGCTGAAAATTATAGGGCAAACAGGAGACAGCTCCAAGTCTGTGTTTTATATTCAACAGATATGCAACTGGACTGAGCTGGGCTCTCAATCCTGAGCTGGGCTCTCAATCCTGAGCTGATTTCAGTAAAGAGCCTCAATGAACTGAGGGAAGAATTAGCAGAGTTCCTCTCAACTCCACCCAGCAACACCTGTGTATTTTTGTCCTCTGAAAGTAGAGATTTGAGACACTCAAATAACAGCAGATAGGAGTGGAACACCAGATTCTCACAAAGAGGAGGAGCTGTGAAAATCCCAGATTCTGGCCCAGCACACCATTACTCATCCCAGACAGCTGGAATGGAAACAAGGACCACATGAATCATCCAGGCTGCTCTCTAGGAACTCACTGGGCTGCTCTGCACAGGCCATAATAATAACATTTGTTATTCCACAATGGACTTTTAGATTAACTGTCTTATCTGGTTTTATGATGCCGCGCTCGGCGCGTTTCAGCGGAAGGTAAATCACCTCTCCAGCCCTCCACCAGGAAAGCCACAGTAGATCTTCCAGGAAATAAATATTGATCAAGCCTCTGTCATAATTACAGACTCTTCAGGAACATTCCATTTGCACCAAGGAAGTTCTGCCATTGCTGGGGAGGGGGGGAAGCCTAAGCACCTGCAGTGAGATCTACTATCTCAGAAATTAAATTGGAAGAATAACTTTAACTGGAAGTCAGGTTCACATGAGCACTGGCCAATATTTATTAGAGCCCTAAATCAGGTTTCTCTGTAAATGCTAACCAGTGAACAGACACAGCACGATGAGGTCTCACCACAAACAAGGAGATGCTGCAATATGCATAAATTCTTTGAGCACTTAGCTTAATGTGATTTTTCTGGGGAGATTACAGGTGGCAATACAACAAATAAAACCCAGGAAACAGTTTTCTACATGCTGGCTTTTTTTTTTTTTTTTTTTTTACAGTCACAGAGGTAAAACATTTGGAAAAAAAAGTAATGTATTTATATTATGCACAAGGTTAGAGTTTCTAAAGCACTTTCTGTGACTACACTTCCTCATCCTCGTTAGCTGTGTAACAGTTGTCAAACACCTCATTACAAGATAAGCTCAGTTTTATTTCAGAAACCGAGGAACAGACAAATTAACTGACAGCCCCAAGAACAAATTGGTTGTAAGAAATGGGCTCAGAAGCTGCTTTTTATAATCCCCTGAAATACGTATCTCAAAAAAGCATCATTAATGAATTTCCTCAGATGCAATCTTTGAAAAATCCTAAGAGGTGAGCAATACAAAAACCTAAAAATAAAAATAAGTGGGCATAAACCTGCAAGATCTTCAGTTATTTTTGAATCTCCAGATATAAGAGAAGCAGAAAAATAACATAGGAAGGGAAAACATTACAAGAACAGTTCAACTGATAAATGTGTTCATATCTTAAAGGAGTTAATAATTTACAGAATGTTAGAAATAATTACTTGTTTAAGCAAGCTACCCACTGGACAAATTTCAGACCCATCAGGGATTTTTTTAATTCAGTGCATCGGCTCAATTCTGATTCAAAAAAGAAATATATTTTACTCTGAGAATAAATTGTAGGCATGATGCTCTCTTTGAAATCCAGCACGAGGCCCCCATTCTGCTGCAAGAAACGCTTTGGGGGAGAAGCTGAGTTTCAAATTTATTAATGATTGCTCGAGTTGTTATAGAAACACAACTGCAGCAAGGCAATGTCTGGAGACACGAGTCCCTTTCATGTTCACTGTCAGAGGAGCTGGTTGCTGAGGTTACCTAACAATGGAGGAACTTGTACATCCAATTCCCTCTTTACAAAGGCCCCACAAACCCAGGGCTTTGCCACTCAACAATGCTGGCTAAAGCAACCACTGGGCTTATTTACAGTGCACAGATTTGGAAAACACTGCTCTCTGCAAATACCTGGTGGCCACTGTAGCCAGAATCAGCTCTTCAAAGAAGGCATCAAAGGGCTTTTGCTGGGGAAGCAGAATAAGGATATTTCTAAAACAGGCTTCAACTCCACCAACTGCTTCAGAACTTCCAGCATGTGCTGAATTCATTTTTCATTTCAGCAGGATGACTGAGAGCTCAGTGAGACATTTAGGGTGAGGTCTTAAAGGTTTCCATGCACTCTAACACCTTGAGTCAGGACTTGCAGCTCCTCTCAGGAGCAGCTCCAGGGATGAACAGGCAACCTACGTCCATTTAACAGACATTTAGTGTGTTCTGTTTGCTGCCAGCAACAAAAACTGTTCTTGAAGGGCTATTTCTGCTCTTCAAAAGGCACAAGAATTAGTGAGGAGAGCTGAACATGCAGGGCTGTGAACAGTGAGGAGTCTGGAGGGGAAGCCAAAGGAGGAGCTGAGGTCTCTTGGCTTCTTCAGCTGGAGAAGAGACTGAGGAGAGACCTCAGAGGAACCTGCAACTTCTCAGGAGGGGAGGGGAAAGGCACTGACCTCTTCTCTCTGGAGATCAGGGACTGGACCCAAGGGAGCATCCGGAGCTGTGCCAGGGAGGTTCAGGTTGGATATTAGGAAAGGTTCTTCCCCCAGAGGGTGCTGGGCACTGCCCAGGCTCCCCAGGGAATGGGCACAGCCCCGAGGCTGCCAGAGCTCCAGGAGTTTCTGGACAACACTCCCAGGGATGCACAAGCTGGGATTGTTGGGGTGTCTGTGCAGGGCCAAGGGTTGGACTGAACGATCCTCGTGTGCCCCATAAATTGGTCATTCAAAAGAAATAAAGCTTCTTGCTGTTACTACAAATTGCAACCAGGTTTGAACACCTTGCAAGTGAGCAGGGATGAAACACAGAGAAGGCAAAGGAAAAAAGGGAAAGCTTTGTTTTCAGACTTAAAAACAGGTTTCAAAAGGAAATCTCAGTTTAATTACAGTCAATGAGTGCTCTTCTAGCAATTTTAAGGGAGCCACAACTTCACCCCCAGACAATTACAACCAACTACTACATCATCTTTTTCCTTTCAACAGGGAGAGAAACAGTGAAATGAAAAACCTCTGAGTCTGGCAAATCCCAGAACTGCAGCCGAATAGGAATGAGGAGATAAATGATGAAAAGTGTGTTAAAGCAATTCTTCAATGGGTTGGAATAAGACAAAAGTTTGCATTCTCACTCCACAACCCCAAAAGGGTTTTTGCATAACTGGGATTAGAAGTTGATGGCTGGGTGTGGGGAGGAGCCTCAACAACCTCCAAGGATTTGGTAGAAACTCCTACAGCACATCTGTGAGGTGAACACACACGTGTGTGTGTGTTACACACATCCACATTTACCAGAAAGAGACAACACTTAAATAACAGTGTCAAACAAAGCACTTTGTTGAGGATTTACCATTCTTTTTAAGTTCTCACAATAAGCTCTCCAGTGCTCTTTGGAGAAAATAAAAGCTCTAGCTGCACAAAGGATTTTTCTCCCTTTGGCCTCTCTACAATTTAAGCCACCACCACAGGAGTTCTGCATGGGACAGTCTCAGAGATGGGATTTGAGCTTTTAACCAGATCACAAAAAGTGTTTCTGCACCCAGCTGGCCTCTCTGTGAGGCAGGCACAGGCTGTGGGGCCACGCTGCCATGGTCACTTTGCATCCCACACCCTTGCAGACACATCCAGAAACACCTCCCTGCTGGTACAGGGTCCCACCACACCCAAACCAGCACTGCTCCCAGTACAGAGGCAGTGGGAGAACTCTGCAGTCAAAGGAACTGGCCTTTTCTACAATTCACTTATTCCAAGTGTTCAATTCTGCACAGAATGAAAGAGGCAAGTGGATTTGAAAATTAAGAAAAAAATGCTCTGTAGAAGATGCTCTTGGTAGATTTGGTTTCATAAAGAAAATGAATCTTTTCTTTGTCAGCCTTCTCCCTACAGACTTTCTACTCATCACGTGTCCAGTCCTCAACACAACCCTCCTGCTGAAGTCACAGTGCCTGAAAACCCCAGTTCCACACCAAGGAATGCAGTTCTCTATTCAGAGCTCTAAAAGATTATAATAAAAGGCTATTTTTCACAAAAGTGGCATAAAGAGCACTCAGCAATTCCAAGTGTGTGAGCTGTGGATCATTTCTGTGTCTGTATCATTTATATGATTAAAACAGTAATGGCACATATGGCTAGAACTGGCAGGCTTCACTTAAGGAAAACACTGAAAAATTAAATGTCTTATTTTCATGATGCTGTTCAGAGGGGGTTGTTGCCTCTTCTCCTGGCCAAACACAGTCAGAAATCTGGATTCACCCACAAATCATTTCTTGCAAACACCTGAACCATGGACTAGAAGGGAAATTCATCCCAAGCCCTTCCTACCCATTCTCCAATTCTCTAATGAAAAGATCTTGGGCTCTGAGAACAGCCTTTCATTTTCTTTAATGGTTATAGCTCAATAAAGCTGACATAATCCAGAATGGCTTGAAATGAATAAATCTGCTGGATAAGATCCACAGATCTTTCAGTCTGGTCCAATAAGGAAAAAAATTGGTTTCACTCAAATTAAAAAAAAAAAAAATTGATTATGAACCTGTCTTGAGAATGATTCCTTAGCAGAGTATTCCAGAGCCTGGACAGCATGCCTGGAACAACTGCAGTCCCATCCACACACATGACTGATGATCTGAGAGCCCAGTGTGCCTTCCTGAACTTTATTTAAACTCATCACAGCCACAGAACTGCTCTGGAGCTCTCATGGAACTCCTCTGGCTCCATGTCCAAATGCTTATCAATAGGTTTTCACCAGGCTGAGGCTCTCAGTGCCTTTTTCTGCTGCTTTGTGCTGCAGGCAGGGGTTTGGGGAATGCAGGTGTGCCAGAGCATCCTTAAAAATGGGTTTAAAATCGTACTGGACCTGCTCAGCCTGAGCAGGGGGAGGGATCTCACCCCCAGGACACTCTGAGGTGTGAATTAACTGGGTACCTGCCCTCCTTCCACAACACACAGGCTACTCCTTGACACAACATCAGCACAGGGGGACTAAAAGCTCCTTCTTAAGAGAATTTCTGCCACAAAACCTTTTGCAGACTTCTTCTCAGGCTCTCCACTTTCAATTACCTAAAGAGACTTCAGACTGGGGCCAGTAAAGCTGCTCCTGATTTACAGTGATGGAAATAGAGGAAAATTTAGCAGCAGAGTTCACAGAAAGTTAATTGGCTGAACTTACAGGCAGAGGGACTTTCTGCATTAGACCATAACAGAAAATATAGAATTAAGAACAAAATGATCCCCTGAACTTTTGAGCACATCTTAGCCCACAAGACAACAGAAAAGGGAGACAACAGCAAGTGTTCAGCTCCAGCACTGGCTGAGTCAATTCCCAGTGTTCATCTCCAAAGCTAAAAGCAAATCTGACTGCCAGAGGAAAAAGAATAATGTATATTTTATAGATTCTCCCCTGCTGCATTCTCCCTCTACCCTTCCAATGTTTTTGTCCTCTTTTACAGCCAGGTCCTGCAGGTTCCCATGCCTGGGGGAGAGAGAAGGGGCTGCAGGGCAGAGGGGAAGGTGGCTCAGGAACCAACCTGCCAAGGAGTCCCAGATGTCACAGCTGAGTTTTGCTCTGCATCACTGTGATTGTGCCATATTCACAATCAAGTGGCAGCAGTGGGGCAGAAGAACAACTTTAGGCATTAACTTCTCCTGTGCCTCCTCCCTCTTCCAGGACAGCCTAAAACCCACACCAGCCTAAAACCCTGCTGCCATTCCCAGTGTTAGGCCCTCAGAAACTGGATAAAAATCACATTCCCAAATCTTCACACAGCACATGGAGGGTGAGGGTTTGAAATTCCCACTTAAAGGGAAACAGATGTTGGAGAGCAGCAGTGGAACTGGGGGTTGCATCACGGAGCAGGGAGGATTTTTAAGACTCATTTACAAGCATTTGGAAGACAGGATGTTTCTAGAATTAGGCCAACTTATAATAAGATGAACATTTTTAACACTAATGTAGAACAGAGCTGAAGGCTCAGCTCTCATTTCTATCGACTGTAACACATTTCTCCTGAAAAGGGGTGATGAGAGAAGATGTGTTTCCTTTCAGTGCCAGACATGCACATGGACCTGACACTGAGGAAAAGTGTTGCACAGTATTCCCCAGTGGCTGCAGCTGAGATCCAGAAACTGATCCTTTAAGAGCATTTAGTCATAACACTGGGACTTTTTGAATAAATCAAATCAAAGTGGCCGCAGCATTAGCTAAGACATTGAATAATTTTGCTTAGGACCAGATTTACTAGGGCTGGGAAGAGCTTACTCCACTCTTATTACAATTTCTTTGACTTTTAATAGGACTGGAGTTTAGAGGGAAGGTGGTTTTTTCTATCTTGTTTTTTGTTTTGTTTTTTTTTCCTTTCTTTTTAAAAAGTGATGCTGTAATTCAAATCCTGGTAACCTTGGAAACAGCCTCTCTCCTCAAATATGCCTGTGTCAATTAAAGTAATTGGGACACTCCAGCTAATGGGGCTGAGATTTCAATATCCAGGCTAGTGCCCAAACATCAGTCCTAAAGGACTCTCAGCTGAGAGACACAGATCCTCAGAAAAAAAGCTTGTCTTGGAAAGGTTCTGTGAGCATTTGGAAGGAGGATAGCTGGGGAGAAGCTCCCTTAAAGAATGTCTTTGTGTGCATTCACAATGCCCAGACTACTCAGTGACACAGAACTCTGAGTTTGTTTGTATGTGTATGTCAACAAAATTTCTAAGCAAAGCAGGAAAACAGCATTATAACCTTTAAGACTGACTAAAAAACTCTACAGATTTAGAGAATTAACCTTTTTTTCCTTACCCTTTGATAACACATGTACACAGACATGCACACAACACCCCTGAAAATTACATATTCATTAAGGGATGACCTCTGTCCCCACCAGATTTATGAACAAACAATGCTGACTTCACTTAAGTGCCTTAGGCTATCCTGAAAACTGGAATAAACCAGGATTCCTACCTTGTAACACTTGGTGGCTGGGAAGCAGAAAATCAAGAAACTGTTTGGAATTTGTCCTGGCATCCAAAAGCAGCTCGTTCCTTCTTTATTGGAACCAGAAGGTTTTATAAGAGGAATATCCTCTGATGTATTTTGAAAACCACAGACATCAATCAATCAATCACTCAGTTCAATGACAGGCATCACCACCTTTCTGCAGATATACTTTAGTAAAACCCTTTTTTTTGAGAACATACCAATATATCTTGAGGCCCACCCCTCTCTCCATCCACAAAAGAAGGCATTGAAAAATATTTCTTCTACAGAGGATACTCACTGTGAAAATACTGGCATGCAGCACAGGTAATTAAAATTAATTTTTAAAGTTTTCTGGAGCTAAATAGCTTTTCAAGGTATTTGAAAGATATTTCTTTTTGTATATTAAATTATTGTATAGCAGAAAGTGATTTTTAGTAAACGTTTTTTGTTGTCATGCAAATGGTAAAGTGACTAAGCCACATTCAAAATCTGTCCTTTCCATCCCCATCAACAGCAGAGAAACAGCAAGAATTACATAGCCTTTGGGAAAAATAATCTAAATAATGATGGTTTGAAATGATTATGACTGGTTACTTTAGTTGTCACACACAATACAGGCAAAGGGAGTAAAATAAAAGTCCAAGCTTCAAGCAGCCTTGTCCCATATGAAAGATTTTCTGTAATTCTTTTCCTAAAGCACAAATGATCCAAGGCTGGAGGACCAAAACTGGCCAGAAATGGGGTGTTCAGACCTAGGCTAAGGTGCCTAAGTGATCCTTTGATATTAATAATGGAAAAGAAGGGGGGAAAAAAAGCAGGCAGAGGAGTGCAGTAGCTGAGTCAGGACCCACACACACATCCCTGCCAGCAAAGGCATAAAAGATGAGAAAAGTCACAGCCCTGAACTGTTGTTTCAGTCCCTTTGAGATGAGGAGTTATTTATATAAGAAATCTGCAATACAATATGGAATAACTCCATAACAAGATGTGAAGTGGGACAGGTCCAAGTCTGCAGCAGAGCAGCTGCCAAACTGGACTTGGACAGCTCAGCTCTGGAAGGGCATTTTTCAGACTACAATAAGCAAAATCCTGAAATATTATGCCTGTAAAACACTTTGGAAATATGCTGTAATAGTCACTAAAACCAGCACAGATAATAATGCAAGTTTCAACTTGTTGCAGTTTGAATATGGAAAAGACATTCTAGTCACTGAAGGCCCAGACAGGAAGGGGTTTTGTAACAATTTACTTTTATAAAGCAAAAAACTTGTAGTTTAACTCTTCTGATGGGTCCAATTGTCCTCCCACTGAAGGGAGCTGAGTTTGACATTCACGTCAGCAGCAGCAGAATTAGGCTATAAAGCCACAACTGCATATGAACAGCTGTCAGACAATCACATTGCAGAATAAACATAGACCCAAAATTAATTCAGAGTAATTATTTATACAGGCTTAAGTGAGATCAGCATTGTGGGCTTTTTTTTTTCATTTGGTGAAGATAAAGATTATCTTTGTTTTATTACCTTCCCTTACGTGAGTAGATGCTGAATACTGTATCTTGCTGTAAAACATTTCATATTTTAGCCTAAATATTTATACTGAGTTTCATTCTGAGGCAAAGTAGCTTAAACTTAGTGTTTTATTTTCCTGGTTTTACTTTAGAATAGAAGCCACATTCTCAGCAGAGGAGGTTTTAATGGTGTACTGAACCCATCCTGCTGACCATCTCTGAGAAGAGGCCCAATACAGAGGATTGTGCCAGTCAGATCTTCCAGAAACACCAGCAGAATTAAATTTACAATAAAGGCTATTGAGACCCTTCCAAGAAAAACAAGCTTGTTTAGTTTTTCGATCATTCAGTGAAGTATCTCTCAGAAAACACGAGCTGGATCCAGCTCTGGTGAGACATGGAGGAGGCAGATGCTCGTGCAGAGCAAAGCTGCTGGAGATCCCTGGTCTGCCACAAGCCTGAGAGCCCATCTGGAGGGGTTCTGGACCCCAAAGCCTCAGGGGTTTCCTTCAGTCACACAACTGGGATGTTTTTGGGATGCCGTGTTGGCACCAGCCAAGCTGCAGGGCTTGCACAGAGCCAGGGACAGTGTGGGACTGAAGGGCTCCTCACTCCAGTGAGGACCCTAAAAGGAGTCACAGAGATCTCTGCAGGTTTATTCAGCACCTGCCAGAGCAGGGCTCTGCTAAAGTTGGAGCAGAATAAGGAAGATCCTCAGGTCCATAAACACCTGAATTTTGTTGCTCTGTTCCAAATCAGGGCGAGACGAAGACAAAACATCTCTCTGATCTTGGGAACAAGCTCAGAACAGAAACCTTGATGCCCAGCCAGGCCTACAGCACAGCACATCTTCTCTCACACTGTCTGCAAAGGCATCTGCAGCCTCAGCCTTCACTGTCTCTAATATTCAGTGTTTTGTTCACTTCAAACCAAGTGCAGGATGATGAAAACTCGTGGAGCTCGATGGTGCCAAAAGCAAAGCTGCAGCACCATTAATTGCTACACAAGTACATCAGATCTGTCACGAGCAGTGACATGCCAGGCATAACAAGCATCTCTGAAGTCAAACTCCCACTTTCTCTCTGCCACAGAGCAGAGGATGCTGATGACAGATGGGCAGAGTTAAGCAAACAGACCGGCCAAAATCCTCTGGCTGCATTTCACTGCCAAGAGCAGAACCTCAGTTTATGGCAGAAACCACTAACTTTCAGGCATCAGGGAAAAAAAATATCTATAAAAAATTAATGGTATAAATAGTAAGAATTAAAAATGAAACAATCATCCATTCTTCTGGCACCTATTCCTAAATTTCTCCTCTGGCTCCAGGACTGCTCCCTCTGCCTGCATAGTCCCAGAGCCACGTAATTGCAGAACTGCCACTCCACATCACTCAGCACTGCTAAACACTCAAGTCAGAACTCCTCTTCTCTGTTCTGACTCTTCTTTATCCTCCCCACCTGCATTAGGATGTACTTTTATTCTGCCATGCTGACTGGCACCAGCTTGGAGTCCCTGGACAGAGAGATTCAGTCACACCTCGTGTGTGAGGTGTCCCACCACTTCCAGCAGGAGGTGACAATTTCTCATTTACCCCATGGTGACAGCACATCTTTTACCAATAATGAAGCTTCCAAACATGCTCAGGGTATGTGCAGTCAGGAGGGACCCTGCCAGACAAAGCCACTGTGTATAAAGTGGTGTTTTAACACTTTGCCCCTGCTCTCTCCCAAATTCTGCTGGGACAGTTTGTTTCAGGTTCACCCATCCCAAGCTGAACTTGCATTGTTTCACATTTAAACTCCCCAGTGATTTCAGTCTGAGCTGCAACTCCCTAAGTCAAGGAGGTCCTCTATTTTAGTGTGGTTAATGGTGCATCCAGTCTTCTGCTGCCTCAGATCCCTCCCCCAAAGTCAGCAGGGCTGAAAAGAGTCTAAGTCAGGGGAATTTCAGCCAAAGTCCCTTCAAGGATCTGCAACATTCACATTTTCCTGCCTGTGAATTGTAACAGCAAGTCACGAAGCACTGCCATTTATATAAACTTGCATTTTTAGCTTTAATCTATTCTCAAGAAAATGAAAACAATGATTTACTTAAGTATGAGAAAGAATGAGATCATTACAAGTACACTACATCAAAAATGGCAAGCAACTTTTCAAACCTTTTTTCATATTGGCAACTTGTGTAGACTTACTTCACTATTCATTACTATCTGGTCAAAGTGAAAACAATCAATAGCAAATTTCTACCAAAAGAAAAACCTAACAGCACAATATAATATTGTGTGCATTAAATCAATAGCCCTCCTCAGTTTTAATGCAGTTGCTGCAATACTTTAAAGAGAATTTTGAAATGAGTATTTTTTTAAACCACAGAATCTCACTTCCTTCATTGTAAACTGAACAGGCTTTTAATGAGTGTTTCTCCATACAGATGAAACTCTCTGTAAGAGCTTCAAAGGGCTTTCCAATTATTAACATAAATAAACCATCCACATTTCTAATATGTACTTCACAGATGGGCAGGATGAGAAAGGCTGAAAGCTGCCTGCCCCAGACACAGAACAAGCCAAGGACAGACCCATGGCAGTGGGGTTGAGAGTTCATTTTCTCTAGAAAGGTAAAATGAGCCTGATGCAGAGGTTAAAGCTGGCAAAACACCTGCCACACCAAACCTACAGACAGAGGAGGTGAGAGGCCAGAGCCCACATAAACAGGCTGGGCAGGAGCAGGGATGTTCCTGAGGAACACACACCTCTGTGGCTGAATCTAAAGCCATCACTTCCATCCCAAGGGCTGGAGATAATCTTTAAGACCTGGAGACCTACAGCAAAGCAAAATCTTTAAGACCTGGAGACCTACAGCAAAGCAACAAATCCTTCCTGGCTTGGGGAGCAGAAGGGCTTCCAATGCTTCTTTACAATGCAGGAATTCTGCACCAACTGCACTCACACTCCAGTGCAATAAACACAACAAACACTGCCCAGGAGATTGCAGCATCCTTGTCCAAGGGACTGTCACACACAGCCACCCACCCCTGAGCCTCCCAGCTCACACTGACACCCTGCAGCATTAAACACAGCATGAAAGTGAGAAACAAACACTGCAGTGGATGAAACAGGAGCCTGAATTGCATTGGCAGGACAGGGAATTGAGGAAAGTGCTGGACAGAGCAGGACCTCCCTGTCTCTCGAGGGGGATGAGAACACAGCAGCACCAGAGGAACCTCCAGTCACTCTGCCCTCACACAGCAAGGCCAAATTTATTTTTCTTTTCCCCAGGACTGTGTACAATCTAAGACATGGACACTGCTGTGGTTTCTACCCCCATCCTTTGTCCTCCAGCTCCAGTGCAGCAAAGCTTTGTAAGTCACCAATTAATTGAGCCCACAGACATCAGAGTGTCATCAGTGGCACATCTCTCAAGGCAGTGTGTTGTGCAGGCAAGACATCTTCACCATCACTAGAGTTAAACATCTCACAGGTTTGCTGTTAGCACTGAACAAGGTTAATAATGACCACACAGAAAAACCTCTGGAATGGTGACAGAAATATGGGCCTCCCAACAGAACAAAAAATACAGCCTGCTTAAAACTCCCAAGTCAGGAAATCTGATATTGGACGGGAACAAGCCCAGTAAAATAAGTCAGGTGAGAGTTACTGAGTACCTGTGTCAGGGTAAAGGGCAGACAAAACTCACAGCATCACATCCAGGGCACTGTACAGACAGAATGAGCTGCAGGGCAGCTGAGCCAGGGCTGTGGGAGCAAAGTAGCACACCCTGGGATGAACTTCAGGCACATTCTGCTCCTGAATCCCATGGCACAGTGCTACCCAGAGAGCATTTTTAAAATCTGTTTTGATATTTATAAGATACAACATGCTGTTGCCATACACACTTTCATCTTGGTGCATTGAAAATATTATTCTATTAAAAATAAAAGAGATACTGGCATTGAATTTGCATTTTTGAAAGCTTATGTAAATGAACTTTTATGAAGAGGCCATGAGAGCAATATATCAATTAGTAAGGAGAACTTGCACTGAGAGAATAGTCCTGGTTCAAAACATGCTGGTTAACCAAGACCATGTCAGAGCAGATTGAACCTCACTCAGTTCCTCTCCCTTGCATTCTCCCCCACTCCAACCTGGGCGCCTCCCTTGCCTAAATATTTAGATACACCTGAAGGTTCACAAATGTGAGTACTTTGAGTTCAATTGTTTTTTTAGACAGTCTTCCTCATTTAAGACTCAAGGAAGTGAAAAGAACCATTTCAGGGATGCAGTAACAATTCTGAAGTGCTGAGCTCACAAATTACCCAACTGGGCTTTTACAACACGCTTGTAAATGCCACTGTTTTGGTTTTTTGGGTTTTTGGTTTGTTTGTTTGTTTTGGGGATTCTTTTTTAGTTTTGTTTGTTTGGGTTTTTTTTTAATAAAGACAGCATCCTTCCATTACAAATACTAATCTAGGAATACACAGGAATTCTGAGAAAAATGAGATGAGGCAGGTACCATGCAAACCTGTTTGAACTGCTCTGAATGGGTAAGTGTAACTTTGTGATATTTTAATGAGTTATTCTACTCTTCACAGACTTATCTAAATTGCTAGTTAGCTTTACCCTTCACCTCCAGCAGGCTGTCCACAGTCCATAAGAGGAATGATGGCATTTCAGGTTTGGGTGAACCCATTTTCCCTTCCCATTCCCACAAAGAATGAGACAAAACCAAGAGAATGTTTTCAGCAAAACTGAATTAGGTGCCCAACCCAAAAAATCCTTCAGTATTTATTCACAGATACAGTTGTTCATCAGCTCTGAAACTCCTGGCTTTATTATGTGCTTGTCAGGATGAATGATAATGCCAAGTGGCTGGCAGGATAATGAACAACTGCCAGGATAAATGGATCCTCACACAAAGCTCTCTGCAATACAAAGATGATGACGAGAGCAACACTCAGAGCTCTCTACCTACAGCTTCTCCCTTCCCATTTTTCCCCATGTATTGTGCAATTTTCTCCTGTCCTGAGTTTACTTGGCTGGAACAAAGGTGGAACGTGGAAGAAATTGTGGCAAAATCCTCCAGAGATGTGGAGCACAACTCTGCTGCAATCAATGTATAATTGCACAGTCATGCCACAGATGAATTTGCTCTCCATGCAAAGAATTTAGCAAGCATTGTAATATATTCACTTATTTCACAGTTATTAAGTCTGCCCTCTGATGAACATCTCTCTTATCTACTCTGTTAGCACATTCTCCCTCCTGTTGCTTCCCACACCACATAAAACTAAAGAAAGATTATTACAAGTGGGGATTGTGTGTGAAAATAATTCCAAAGTCAGTTCCCAGATGTATTCATACAGTACCACCTTCCAGGGCATGAAAGAAGATTTTAACCACAAAACACAGGAATCAGGGAAGAGAGGATTTAACTGAACTCTCAGTTTCTCTGGCTGTACAAGGATCCAGAAAAGATGCACAGCAGATTCAGCTTGGAAAACATCACTTACATAAACAGCCCCTATTTATAGCAGCAGCACAACAAGCAAACAAGGATATTCAGTTAAACAACATTCACACACAATTTCAAGGCTGTGTTCCATAGGATACCAAGATCCAAAAGCAGAAAATATCCAAGAAGTTTAACATCATATTGAGTTGAGGTTTTTTTTCTCCCAACCCCAAAAAAGTCACATTTACAGCTTCTAGATTATTTACAACATAAATGCAGCACATGGCCTCAGCAGGGATTGCAAAGGGTCAGTGGGGAAGGAT
Source organism: Alaudala cheleensis (assembly GCA_013398995.1). Classification (NCBI taxonomy): domain Eukaryota; kingdom Metazoa; phylum Chordata; class Aves; order Passeriformes; family Alaudidae; genus Alaudala; species Alaudala cheleensis. Next base: position 24,714 of record VWYE01015074.1, read on the forward strand.
AAAAGTCCCACTGCAGGTAGATCTCAGATTGGAGCAGGTGTAGATGAACAGACAAGTGAAATTCTATCCATCAAAATGTCCATGGAATGGGCAATTTCTCCCCTCATGTTACATTATGTTAATACCAAGAGGATTTCCAGTACTCGCATGAGAAGGAAAAACCATGTCAGACACCCAGCACATCAGCACTGCCTCCCCCAAACTCCTGCCAGCTCTCTGAGCTCCCAAACAGGCAGATTGCAGAGAGAAAAACACAGATTCAGGTCAGCAACCCTGCACACAAAAGCCACCCTTGCAGTGTGGATAACAGCGAGAAAAGCAATTGCCTGTGAATTCTTGGTGAAGCAAAAGCAATTAGATTTTACAAAAAAGGAAAGAGTGAGAAATAAGTTTTCTTTAAAAGGATAGCACAGACAGCAATTCCCCCACTTCAGCAGCACCATGAGAATCTCTCAAACGTCTGAAAAACAGGAGCAGCCACTTTTATTCCAGGTGGCCACAAAATAGATTTGGCCTTTTCAACTTCTGGCGTACTTAGAGTATTAGGAAGTACCTGAAGAAGCAGAAAACAATTTTGAAATAACTGGATCTTAAGTTTAAGTCACAACTTGAGGTTTGGAAAGCAGCAAGGATGGAAAAAGATGAAGAGGGAAAAGGAAAAGAGAACTATGAAAACACTCAAAAATAAAAAATCATAAGAATCACAGGGCCAGTGCCTCCAGGGACCACTTCATCCATTGCTGCCTCTTCTGCCACAGGAGATGCAACACAGCAGAAATTAAGTATCTGCCCAGACAAATAAAAGCTGCACTTCCTTTAAGCAGAGTCAGTCAGTGCTTTCATTTTTATTGGGGAAAAAGGAATCCCCTCAGAGGAGACTTAAAGACTCAATTTTCAAACAGTCAAATTTAAATTCTAACCAACTTTCATTGCTTTTGATGTGACCAACACAACCCATCTTAAACAGGACCTGTTTTCAGAGGATACCAAATCTTATGGTAGGGAAAACAGAAAAGGTTTCCAATACTCCAAATCATTACTCACCTCAAAATTTAAGAGAGCATGGGAAGTCATTTTAGGAAGCAATAACACTGGAAAAATCATTCAGACCAAGTTCTTGTTCCAGCCTGACTTGGAGAATATTTTAATTTGCCTGTGGAGGTTCTAACTATTAGTTTTAGTTTTACAAGGCTCAAATTCACTTAAGAATTTTCTGTTTTCCATTTCTAAAAGCTTATCATTTCTTTTATAAAAGCTTATCAACAACAAAATAATGTAACTTCAGTAGTCACGTACTTTTCCATTTCAGTTGTGGTAGTCTATTACTGATGCATCATTGAATAAAATGCCAAATAAAGTGAATTTTCAAGGTAACTTTGGCACATGTTTAGCCTTCTCCCATCCCTCCCTGTCCAGGCAGGGGTAGTGCTTTCTTAAGATTGCAACAAAAACACAAAGAAAGTCCAGTTAGTAACATTTCCTTCCTAACTCGTTGAGGTTAATCACACAACCAGTGCTTGGATTAGATAATCTTAGACTTTTATTTGTGAGTAGTCTCCTATTTTTGGGTGGAAGCAGAGTAGAACCCTGACACATCTGAGCAAGACAAAACACAAACCCCATCCTGCAACCTCCCCGGGGAAATCTTTATTCATTTTAATACTTGTTCAGTCAGCTGTCTCAGTGAATGACAAGGTTTTATCTCTAATGTGAATGGCTTCGAAGGCTACTTGCATTATCCATTCTTCAGCAGCTGCTGCTGAAACCACAGGGTTGCAAACTTATAATTAAATCCAGCTGCCACTGCTGTGAGTTCAGTTCTATCGAAGTGAGCAGCAGTGCCTCGTGGTTGCTGGCAAGATCCTGCCTCCCTTTCCAGACAATGTAATTAACTCTTCTGCCCCTTTTAGATGAAATAAACATCAGCACTGAAAACGCTGTTAAATGACTGTAAAGTAGTATTTATGCTGAGGAATTCTGCTGCAGTCATTACACCTAGGAAAACAAATTTCTAGGTGGATGATGGCTGACAACAAATAGCTGTTTCCTTAAAAGCACCGAGAGGACACCCCAGGAGACACAAGGCACAGGATGGAAGGAGTTTGCTGTAGGAAAAGTGACAGGATACACATTAACACATCTACTCTTAAGCCTTAAAACACAGCCTCTGGCATAAAGCACATCCCCAGACCCAGCTTGAGAGAACTGCAGACAAGAGCTGGAAAGGAACCAGGACAGGCACCACAGGCTTTCCTCTGATGCTAAAATAATTTTTAAAAGGCCATTGTTCCTGGCTTAAAATAGATTTAGAGGTACCAGACCAGAGGAGTTGTAGATTCCCCCTTCCTGGGAGTGTTCAAGGACAGGGCTTGGAGCAACCTGGTCCAGTGGAAAATGTCCCTGCCCATGGCAGGGGGTTGAAACAATATGTTCTCGAAGATCCCTTCCAAATCTGTGATACAATCTTGATTGAAAAGCTAAACCCACAGATTTCTAGAGGTATCCCCTTTTTCCTTTCACAGTGCAAATCCATTCACATCCGTGTGTCAAAGCCTGTGGGTCAGCAAAAAGAACCAGCTACCCAAATGTGACTTTGTCAGTCCCAGCCCTTGCAGGGCTGCTCAAGGCAGCTGCACTCCCTCCCTTTCCCGAGGAACGCTGCAGTGACAATGCCTCAAGAACATCTCATGGCAGGAGCAGCAATCAGCAGTGACACCCTGCACTAATGCCACTGAAGTAGAAAACAACAGCCAGCCCAGCTTTGTTTGTGAAGGGTTCTCCTGCTGTTTGTACCTCTCTGGAAACACACATCAGCCCAAAGAGTTCTGAGGATGGGAGGGAAAGTGCAGCAGAAGTGTTTGACCTCTGACTCAGTGGTAGAAAAGGGGAGAGCTCTCTGCAGACAGGACAATGAAATGCACAGCAACCATCTTCCAGCTTCACTCTGAAAAGCCACCAAAATGCAACAAAGATATTCTTAAAGGCATAATAATCTGCTGGATATCCTGCCAAATCAGTTAGAATTCCAGGCTGTCTAGATGCTTTAATAGAGGGGTTGCATCCAGAGCTATGCAAGCACTGGGTGTTGGCAGAGCTTAGCCATGGTACCTTGGGCTAATTAAATTCATCAGCACTACCTGATCAAATCCATTCAGATCCCTGAAGCAAGCTGGAAACCCAAATAAATCTGGCCCCAGCCCCACAGAGGCCATGCAGGTGTCACGAAACAGAATCCAGATGTTTCCAGAGACTCAGAGTCTGCTCATTCACCTTTGGTTAGTGTGTGGGGGGGCAGAATGTACCTGCACAGCACCTCTCTGCACATCACTCAGCTCTGCTGTGACTTGCAACCACATTTCCTCACCTAAATAAATGCCAGCAGCCAGACAGCAGCTCTTCCCCTGTGATTTTTCACTCTCACCTGCTGCAGCAGGCACAGAGTAAACAGCCTTTTGTGGCAGAGACAACGGGGGTGAATCCTCTCCGGGGTGGTTATTCTGAGGTTCATTTGCTCCTGACACGTTTGTTTGCAGCTCCAGCTCTGCTGTCTGCCTACCTGTCGCTGCCTCCTGACGGCTCTGGAGCTCTGCAGAGCCTTTCAGCAGGATGGGCTGATGATTATATCCTGTCACACCCGGCACAGAGCCAGCCAGGATTTTTCAATCAACGTTTTTGTTCCTGTTTTAGGGTGGCAGAGCTTCTGTTCCTCACAGCTTTTTAGTGGCTGCTTTAAAGGGCTTTTTTATCTGGAGAGGTTTGGTGCCTCACTGGGGATGAAAGGGGTTTCTGTGGACAGTGCTGGCAAAGAGCAGGTGGGTGTGAGGAGGGAAGCAAAGAAGAAAGGATGGGAAGTTTGGAGGAAGCCATGCTCTCAGGTTTTGTGAATCCTGCCTTGCTCACAACTGGAATTAATCTCTGAATCAACTGTGATCTATCACCAGGACAGATAATGTCATTTTATCTCAACCATAACTTTCTTTTCCTTGAGAGATTACAGATAGCTTGGACCCCCTGCAGTGATCTGCATTTGTCTTCTGCAAATCTCTGCCCAAAAGAGCATCCAACTCACCTTTCTCATGGGTTTCTGATCAGCTCCAGGCTTGTGACACTTTATATTGAGGTCCAATATTACCTATTAATTTGTGTCTATATACATCTATAATTTAAATCCATAAATCCCATTATGTTTTAAGTGTCAGGATACCTGTCAGCTGCCACCAGAGTACAGCAGACAGATTACAGAGAGGTGTGTCACCATGAGACCAAACCCTGTCAGGAGATGACTGTTTTGATAGTCCCTCATTATGGCGATGACACTGTAGATTAGAAAGAGATTTTTTTCTTAATACTGAAAATATTTCTTTTCCTCTTTAAATTATTTAAAAATCTAATGTGAAATTTATGGGTTTCATTAAGTTTTAGGGGTTAAAAAGGAATTCAGAAATTCTCAGATTTTCAAGGCAATTAGGTCACTGGAGTGCAGAAGGACTAACTCTCCAGTGAGGCCAGAATTGAAGCCTTTACTGCATCTAAATTTTCACTGAATTTGATAAACTACTTACAAACTGACAGAAAAAAAAGGCAGCAGGTTTTCCCCACTTCTCCCTGTGCTTCTGGAAAGGCCCAAAGTGGCTTTGTGGATGTTGTGAGGCTCTGCTGTCCCACCTGAGGCAAGAAGAGGCTCCAAGGTCAGGAGGAGCAGCCAAAGGGAGGCAGCAGTGACAGCAGGACTCCAGCTCAGCCCTGCCAAGCCTGAGCTGACAGAGGCTGGTGACACCCTGAGGGTCACACAGGGACACAGAGCTGCATTTGCTGGGGTCTCACCTGATGCTGGGCTCCACACAACACCAGGGATGCAGGCTAAGGGCACTGACACAGAGAAAACAGCAATGTTTCCATGGGAAATGAGATGCTGAGAGGGGAAATTTGAAAAGGTCATCCTTATTTTAGACTGGTTTTGGCAAGGGCAGAGTTGTCCAGACAACAGAAGTTGGGCTTTAAATCCAAAACCACCTGGAAGTTAGATAAGGGGTATTTTTCAAACACATGCTGGGCAGTAGAACAATCTTAACACTGAATAAAAATCACCTGAAACAGCTTTAAATGTCTGAAATCTTCAATGTAGGAAAGAATTGTAGCAAAGAGATAAATATTTATTTGGCTCCCTTTACTTCATCAAAATCAAGGGCTTCTGCATTTGCAATATGACCAATTAATACTGAGGTTTAAAACCTGCACTGCCTATCCTTTCACTGAATTAAACCAAACTGCTTTAGAGCTGGCTGAGTTTGGAGCAGTGGCTACATTTTTGACATGAGATGAAGCACTGATTGCTGGCCACAACCAACCTGCCATGCACCAATCAAGATATTGAACATACAAAGATTCTGATAAACAAAAATGTCAGCAACTCCTAGAGCAGGTAAATGAGAGTTCACACTACAAAACTACTTAAAACAAAGGTGGGGTTTTTTTTTAAATGAAGACATTTGAGCTCCATCATCTGAAGCTGCCCCACACTGCTCATGATCCTTGTGTGCTTCACACATGACAGACACAAAGGAAGTGCCACTGCCTGCTCTGAACTTCTGATGAAGATGAAACACGTCAACACACCTTGTTAGCTCTGCTTGCTGTTCAAAACACGCTTCATGTTTTCAAATTTTACTCCTTGGAAGGGTTTTGGAGTCTCTGAGTACACAGCACTGTTATTAGCTTGACAAGTGCTAAGAAAGGGCTGATTACCACGAGTCCCTAATGCAGGAACAAGTGATTGCAGCACATTCCCAGCCCACAGGATGCTCTCAAGCTGTCAAGAGCTCGCTGGGGCTCCCTCACTGCTGCAGGAAGGCCCAAAAAGCATCTCCACCTTCCTGGGTGCTGCCTGCCAGAGCTTCTCCATCACGGGCAGAGCCTGGGGTAGCCAAAAACAGGCACAGCATTGATGGATCACTGCTCCTGGGAGGCAAAAAGGAGCAGAGGAAGAACAGAACTGAGGGTCCCACTGGGAGAGAGGGGGATCACAAGGTTTCTTTCTGCCAGAGGACAGGTGCTTTCCTACCCTGAGCAGCCTCATCAGTCATCTCTGCTTCCCTTGCCATGACAGGCTGGCATTTTCCTAATGGGACTGAGTCATTTGGAGCAGGAGAATGACTGTGCTGGAACAGAAAAAAACCCAAAACTGGTATCTCTTGAAGATATTGTATGCACTAAACTAGAGCAACCTGAGCATGAATTATCTTTTGTGTCATCCTCTTCCACTCTCCCTATGGGCTAATGGCAGATTTTCAAGCTAAAAAGGTTGTCTTGGGTCAAACTTCAGGGGACTCATAGCCAAAATATGAACACAAAATGCCAAAACCCCTGTTCAGAGAGGGCCCAGCTATCAGAATTGATTTACCCCCACAAACATTTAACCATTTTATGGTTTCAGTGGGAAATAAAGATCCATGAAAACTGAAGACATCCCTATGGGCAACAGATCCATGGGAGCTTTCAGCTTGCCATTTGCTATTTTAAAGAAGGATAGCTTCTGTAGCACTGGTTCATGGATTTACACTGCCCTGTAAGGCTTGTGTGGGTCTTCAGTCTCAAAGAAGAAAAACTTCACCTCTGCAAGAGACCAGGATGGCAAACAGGACATTAATCAGAAGTTGTATCAAACAGGAGGAAACATTTCCTAGAGGAAAATGCAAGAAAATTCTTCTTCACAGTGAAAGAAAAGAGCATTTTCACTTGCAAGAAGATGTATCAGAATTCCTGCCATTTTAATCAATGGTTAAAACAAAACAAAACACTTTTGTTTAAAGCAGTTTATAGTGTAAACCCTGATCTACCTGGTCTAGGAGGCACCGACATTTTTGTTCACCAGAATCTTTATATAGTTCAATATCTTAATAGCGTGTGACCAGAGTGAAGGCAGAGATTGACAGCTCGTCAATGAACTGATGAATATCTCCCTCATAAGCATTTCATTTAGCTGCCCATGCAGTGTGCATCCTGCCTTTACACACACATTTAACGCTATTATCTCACACTTAATTACCCGGGTCTCAAAGCACCTGACAAAGGAATGAGCCACCATTATCAACATCTCGTGTACAACCAAGCCCAGGTACAGTGGGGCAATTTGCTGGAAGTTACTGCACTGAATGTCCAAGGTCAGTGGCAGGTGGAAGAGAAAGCTCTTATCAGGTGAGCACTGCACTCAGCAGAGCACTGCCCCTCAAGATGCAGTCTTTAATTATCTGCATCAGCCACTGCTAAGCAACTTAAAATTCCACTTGTGTGGCAGCAAACACAGTGTAAAATCTGAATCTATTGACACTTGATCTGTTAAACACTGGAATATTGTATTCAGTAAAGAGGACAAACACCACATCACCATGAGATGACTTTCCTGACAAGTCTTCCCTGGCCATTCCTCACCTATTTTTAAACCTCTTCCAATTACACCCAGATAGAATCAATTGTACTTATTATTTCTTAATTATGGGAGCCTCTTGCAAAACATTAATCATGCTTGGATTTTGTATCAGTCAAGAAATTATAAAGCCTGTTCAGTTCTCACTGGCTTTTTACTTTATGTTTAAAAACCCATCAGGGGGCACTCGGTAAAACCAGCAACAACTTGAGATTTGATGACAAAACACTTAAGAGTCAAAACTAACCCCTCATTTTCCACTGAGCAATTCTATGTACATCAGAAGTAAATAAATACACCCTTGTTTGTAGAATTTGGAATGTTTTCACTGGCTGCATGTCCAAGTAAAAGTCCCAGGGCTGAATTAAACAAGCTAAATGAAATTAATTTACTTCCATGTCCAGCTCAGGTGGCTACCAGGCCTTGAACAAGATTACCAGGACAACAAGTGAATATCAATGACACCAGCATTGCAGCAGAATTGACTCTTGGCACTGGGCTTTGCCTTCTCTCCTTTTTGTTACAGGCTTTCCCTCCCTTTCACTGGGAACAATGGGAAACACAACTTCCAAACAAGTTAAAAAAGTGGAAAGAAACCCAGCTTGCAGGTTTTACATTGTAATTGATATAAATCTATTATTACAAGACAAATTGCAGCAGACAATGCAAGAGACAGCTCAATCTGTTACCAAGTCCCTGCAATGGCTGCATGAAGAACTCGACCATTTCACTCATAAATCTTGCTCCTGAGTTTTCATTGCTGCTTGTGTGGGTAAAATAATAAAACTCTGCAGTGACGTGTACAGGGGATGCAGGAACACACTTCTGAACACAATTACATTAAGTTTGTTACAGGAGCCCTGACCCTTTCAGCATCTAATCAGGAGTGTGTCCTGTCCCAGGCTGCTAAAACACCCCAGGATTGCTTTAAAAAGTCATTAGCTGCTATCAGGCCAGTTGTGAATAATCATTTCTGCTGAGATCACTGAGAGACACTGGGCTGCCATCAGTCATCCTGAAGGATCCAGCACAAACTTTCTTCAGGACAAAACTTCATTCCAAGGACACTGACCTACTCCCCAACTCAATGGCCAATATAAACCCCATAAAAACAGGAACAATTAGAAGATTCTTGAGATGTACATTCCCATGTACTCCTTAAGAGTAATTGTATTTAGTAATATTTTAATACCGATTTCTTGTAGTTCACAGCACCCAGCAAGGAGATGATGAGAGCTGCTGCTGCACAAGTGAAACTTTAGAATCAGATGCCAACACTGACAGAAACAAGGAAGAAAAGCAAAATGGTTGGAGAGGTGGAGATATGAAATAGAATACATGAAGCAATTTTGCTCAAATGAGTTCAAGTGCAGCCATGAAATGCCTGTGGTTCCTCCTTTGTCAGGAGGCTGACAGGAGGCCACAATAGCAGAAGTGACAGAAGCCAAGATTACAGGCAGGAACACCCCAGGGGCAGCTCTCTGCCAGCAGCTCGTGGTCTCACAGCCAGCTGGAGCCTCGGAGCCCCTGAGAGAGGCAACTGGACACTGCTGGCAGTGGGGGACAGCATCACCAGGCACAAGGACATGGCCCCTGCACCCTCAGACAGCCCCACATCTCAGCACCAGCTCTGACATTTCATAGCACTCCAAACCCAAACTGGATGGATGCTTCCCTGGCATCCATCCCTTCCACTGAATCCTCAAAGAAACAGATGCTGGTAGCAGAAATCCCCTCTTCCTTTTGGGTTAAGTGTTGGAAGGAAAACAGTCAAACTCACAGTAAAGTCACACAGACAAGTAGGGAGGAGGGGACAGACTAAGCTTAATGATCATTTAAACCCAGAATGTATTGATTAATGCAGCCACATTAAATCCAAACTACTTTAGGAGCAATATTCCAACATCAGCCAGGAAAACCAGAGGCTGTAAGTCCCACAGTGCATTCCTTCTTCCTTTTGCTTGCACAAATATGATACAAAACCTCAGAAGAATCTGACTGGAGGCACCTGCAACAGTTAAGAGGCCTTACACTCTAAATTACCTTGCTTTTGTTAGGCAGGTGAATGGTCCATAACACTCTTCCTGAAAGAAGGTTTTTTTCCCTTCAGAATTCAATTTATAAAGTTGCTCCTGCCAGGCTGCGATAGCAGCTGCTGTATAAACCTGAAAATGATGACTACTGGAATTCCATTCAAACCTCAGGAATCAATAGAAAGCAGACAAACGACCACAGATAAAAGTTCCACCCAGGTGCAAAGAGCAAGGACTGCAGGATGCCTCTCATTGTTTTTGCAGGGGCTGCAGTCACCAACCTGTGAAATAGAGACTGCACAATCTCCTTTCAGCTTGAAGATCTGACCTGTGCTATCCCCACAATGTGCCTGTTGGGAATGCCTCAGCTCCATAGCTATTTTCCAAGCACAAGGTGTCTCAGAAGACAGTTTGTAACAGCAAGGACAATTTATAATTTGCTGAGATATCTTCTGTTTTGTAAAAGCTTATTATAAGGCCCTTCTTGGAGACTGTGATCCTTACCTGGAGACAGCAGCTCTCCTGTGAGTTAATCACAACCAAGCTGTCTTTGGTGTCACTCTGGTTCATCTCAACTCACCCACACAAACTTGTTTCTGTGGGCAGTGAAGGAATACCCAATGACAGCCTCCCTGAACTCACATTGTCTGCAGGCAGCACCAGCTCCATTGTAAACAGCTCTGCATTTTATTTATTGTTCCAGTCCCTCTGACTCACTCTGCCTGACAGACAAGCCAGGTGAGGACAAGAACATATTAGAATTAAAAAGGGAAAAGAAACCTGAAACACTTTAAAAATCTGCCTTCCTTTGAACAAAGCACAATATGCTTCCGTTGAAAAGGAAATTATCATTTGCTTAATACAAAAGAAATCCTTTGTCCCAATCACAGCCTACTCTGAAGGAATGACTTTCTTCCCTCCCTTCAGAAGCCAAATGGATGCAGTTCTGTAATTTTGGAGAGCTTTACACAGTGTGGTGAATTACAAGACAAGCCATTGTGGGTTTATCAAATTGTGAGCGAGTGTGTGAGACAAAAAAGATTCTCATTGAGAGTAGGTGAGTCTAAGTCTCACAGAATTCAGTCTGTAGTATGCTAGAACACAGTGAAATGCAAGATTGGTGCATACATTATTCCAGAAACACTATGAAATATTTGGTGGTGAGCTATAAAACCTTCCTACTTTGAGATGCACTAGAAAAACAAATCCCATGAACAAATACAGTGCTTCACTTGCTGCACTCTTCACCTACTGCCCACCTGTTTTCACTCAGAATTTCCTCTCACAAAGGTAAAAGCAAGGCTGAGAAATTTGGTAAGGGCACCACAGGAACATTTAAATTGAGAGGCAATGGACAGATATTTCAGTGCACACCAGTGCTGATATTCAATTAAATTATCCACCATAGAGACTCACTTGATATCAACCAAATCAAGTTTTCATCTTGCTTTGTTAAAACTCAATAAAAAAAAAATATAAATAAAATTCTGGAAATTCAGAGAATGATCAGATAACCACTTAAAAACGCAGCCCTTTTAAGTCAACATTAATAAAATATTCTTGTTTGAACTGAAGATGCATTTTATCAGAGCAGCAGATGCACTTGGGGCAGTTTGCCCTGCACTCACCATACTGGCAGCGAGGCCCCTGGAATCCTGCAGGGCACTGGCACACCTGGGATCCCTCCTCAGAGCACTTCCCTCCATTGAAGCAGGTGCCAGCAGTGCAGAGCACTAGAGCACACAAACACAGGGGGACAGGGTGTTTCAGCTGATTTGGATCCTCCAGAACTGCATTTCTGACTCAGTCCTGCTGCCGCATGACCTTCCAAATAAAATACCCAGATTTTTATTTAAGTGCAAAGGTTGGGCTGCAGCAGGACTTGGTTTCAGAGGTGTCACTACCTTGTTGATAAGAAGAAATTTAATAAAAATAAGATTTGGATATTGTAGTTTAACTTGAAGGTGCTGCAGAGGCAGAAGACAGGACTCAAAGCACTGCCTGAGTCCAAAATAAAGTAAGAAAAACTGCCAGACAATAATGCAGGAATGGTTAAAAACCACTGATGCACTGGGAGATATTATGTATGTGGAAGGGAATTCTTCCCTTCCTCTAACACAGAACAGTTTTATTTACAATAACTTAAATTCCACATGCTTGAGCCAAACTTGCAAAGAGTATCAAATATAAAAGAGTAATTCAACCACTTTGGTGCCTTAAAGAATTCAAAGCAAGTCTGCACTGCTCTTTCAGGAGGAAAATTTCATTTTGCCACCAGTGCTCACATACCTTAAACTCCTTTACACCAGAGATTAAAACACAGATTGTAAACATATTTTTGACTTCTTACAACTAAACAGGTGCACACTAAATATGTAGATTCAGGCTCAAGCTAACAGAATACCTCTCAGGCTTGTTTCAGTTTTTTAACTACAAAGAGACAACCATAAAAGCAAGCTCTCTGAATGCAGCCCCAAAGTCGGTATGAAGATTAAAAAATAAATAAGAACAGATGCTAACTTTCATATAGAAAACACAATTAGTGACTAAACAGTAACAAAACTCAGCACTGAGGAGGTTGCCATCTTCTCCACTGATGTCTTGTTAGCAGTGGCTCAAGTGCTGCCTGATCATTTCAGTTAAATCCCATCTTCCAGGAAAACATCTAATCATGATTAGAAATTAGTGATAGAAAAGGGTTCTCATTAGGTGGAGAACCACAGGGTGGAAATAAAACTGCCTCAATGGCAGCAGCAGAAGTGAAAATGCCAGAACCAGTCAGACTCCACAGCAAGTGCTACACCCAAGAAACAAGTGCCTCACAGCAGATTTCTCTGCATAATTTGGGTAACAGCAATAAATTTGGTTGGCTTGTCAAAGCCAGTCTGGCACAAAAATGCTGCTACAACTCCAATTAGAGTTCAGACTGTTAATCTCAACTGTTTCACTGTTAAAAATCAGAGCTATTTGCTACTTTCACATGAGCAATTTTGTACTTTTAAAGGATGTTTATCACTGTCCTCTAAAAATCCCAGTGATAAATCACAAAAAACAAAGCCCTTGTGCCTAGAAGTGGGGGTTCAGCAGGAAGGCAAGGCCTGAGGATGTCACCCCTTGTTTTGTCACAGTTTTTTGTCCCAACTCACAGTGCAGGCAGCCAGGTTCATTGTCCCTCTGGGCCCAGCCAGGGCAGCACTTGTAGACAGTCTGCTGCTCCATCCTGTACACCTGCTTGTAAACTGTGTAGTAGCCAGACCTGTGAGGAAAGCAGGTTTAAGAGAACAATCACAACCTCTATTCCACTCACCCCCAGCACACTCAACTCATATGTCATATTTATGAGACATTTTCTTCAGCCTCCATCAGAAGCTCCCATTAAAAGCAAAGCAAATATTGCAAACTGCATCCTGATAACATCCAATAGCTCTGATATGCTGTGTCCACATATTATTTTGAAGAATTTGTATTCAGGCTAGTCAAAGGTGAGTAATTTTCTTTTTTTTTTTTTCCCCAATCAATTTTGGGTTTAGCTGTTGGGGGAGTCAGATCTCCCATCAGACCTAAGCATGTGACAGAAATAGAAGGAAGTTCAATTCTTCAAAGTCAATGGCTTGACAGCTGGGCTTCACCTGAACAAGACAGGAACATTTTCTGATAGTGTAAAATTCTGAATCTAAAGCCAGCCACAAAGCTCATGAGCAACCCAAAACACATTCAAAAGTCACATTTTCTACTCAGCAATAACATATTTCAAGTCCAAAATCTCAGGGGACACTATGTCCATAACCACACATTTCAGATGAAACAGCTCATGACTCCTCTCACAAAAAAAAAAATTAAACTTGCACAAAGATCAGCAACAAAACCCAACTATAAAAACAGATAATAGATTACCTCCTCTCATAGCTCACACACCACCTCCTCTTTGTGCAGCCTTGCTTCCACATCTTCACCATGCGACTGAAGGACTGAATGCAGGGCTCCTGGTGTCCCACCAGGGCCAGCTCCAACACTGGGCACACATTTGGCCTGGGGTGGAGGAAAGAAAAAGAGGATTTTTATTTTTAACACCACATGTAGACATCTAGAGAGATATCCATAAAACTATGCTGTGCAGCACGTGAGCAATGCACTGAAATTCAGGCTCTGCACGAGTCAGTGAAAGAGTTACCAGATTCAAGGGCAGATGAGATTTATCTAAACTATTGCTAGGGAAATTGTATATTCTGTACAAGCCCCCCTCGCTGTCAGGCCCCTCAGGGAAACACCAAATTCATAAGAGGAAGTATCCTTGTTCTCTGCTGATTATTCCCAAAATAACAGGACCAAAATAAAAGCGTTGCTCTGGAGGATGATATGTAATCTTCATCCTGCTACCTAGCCAGAGTGACAAAAATAGCAGGATTGCAGGAGGCATGGAGGGTCAAAAAAAAGTCACATGCTGATGGTTTTGCAGAGATTTTGTCTGCCTTATCCTGATTTCTTAGCCCTGGTATAAATCAGGAAATTCTGCATGATGGAAAACAGCAGCATCAAACACTCAGGGTCTAACTACAACCATGAAGCATGGGGGGGGGGTTTGTCATCTTTGAAGGCAGAACTTGTTGTGACATGAATGAAACAATTTCACTGACTTTGTGAGTAGGTTATAGATCGTTAGTGCAATAATTTAATCACCAATTCCCCAAGACAGCCCAGTGAGGCTTTGCAAGCACAAGCCTCAAGAACTCAAACACGGGGAGGGGGAACAGGGACCCCAAATTTCCGTCTGAGCTCTCTCCAAGCTGAAGAGTGATTAAGTAACACCCTGTCACACTTGTTTCCTCTGTCACAGGTAGGAACATGACCCTGCGCTAGAAAACCTGGGGGTGGCACTAATCAGAGAGCAGTTGTAGCCCCAGAGCTGCCTGGCAGCTGTCATCACCACTTACACCAGGTATTGTGAGTCTCTCACTCAGGATTTATGGTGCTTTTTATCTCCAAGGCTCCCTATTAAGCCTGAACACCACACAAGACAGCCTTGCTAACGAGGGAACATCTTTCATCCCCAGCTCTTCAAGCAGTTTACAAATATCATTAAATTAGGCCTGTGCAGAACAAGAAAATGCTGTAATCATGATCAGTTTTACTTCCAGCTGAACACTTGGAAGAAGACCTGTCTGGATCAAATCTACAATAGTCCAGTGCTGTGCAGAACACTGTCATCACTCCATGGAGAATGGGACATCCAGCCAGGGCTCCCAAAGGCACCACAAGGTGTTCCACCAAGGGAACACCTGGGACATCATCTCAGGGCAAAGAGGAACCTTTGTCCAACAAGGACACTTCAGGAGGAACAACACAGCAGATTTAAACCCAGCCCAAACAGCCCTCAGGAATTCAGGTAGCCCATGTAAAAAGGAAATTAGGAAAAGAAAGTCCACAGCTGTAAGCTCTGGGTGTCCTGTATCACCATGGAAAAGTAAAGAATCCATTTGTAATGGAACACCTGACCTTGAGAGAAGTTGCTTTCCTGGGCTAGAATATGTGTTTCTCCCAGGCTTTAGAGCAATCAGAGCCATCATCTCCATCATCCTACACCACACTGCCAGTGGGCATCCCTTCATGTTCTTCTTCCTCTAACAGCCCATACTCAGTATTGCTCCCTCTCTCCCATTGCTCAGGTCTGCCCTGAACAGGTGCACAATGCCAAACTGGGTGCCAGCACCTCAGAGCAGAACAGGAGATGGTCACAGTCCAATTTCAGATTACCTTGAACTCCCCAAGAAACCAGCCTTCCCCCACATTCCCAATGTCATCTCCATCACTTAGCAATCCTTCCCGTGTGCCCCAGCCACCCCTTCCCTCCGGAATTACCTCCCCATTTAACACATTTAGCTGAAGTTCACAGCCATTGTTCCCAAGCCATTCTTAGCACAAAGTCTGCCATTTGTTTCCCATCCAGAGAAGATCTTTGTGTGCCCAAAATCTTGTATGTTTTTTTTTCTCCTTTCCATTACGTCAGTTGGTCTAATAAAACCCTTTCCTTACTTAGCAACCCTGCCTCACTTAGCAGGCTTTTTAAAATGACTCTCCCTCCAGTGAATAGAACATCATGTTCTGATAATTCATGCAGATCTCCTTTTATTAGAATTGCCTAAAACTTTCAGGATAAAGGTACAACTCATATGCATGGCTCTTCCATAAATAAGAGAGAAGAGCTGACAATTGTTGCAATGACACACTGAGCCCATCCCACAAGTTCCTCCTCATGTGATCCTGCCATGCTTCCAGGAATAGTAGTATTGACTTCCAGGATGTAGTTAATGGGAACAAATGATGCTCACTGAACAAAACCAGCCAGCAGCAGAGTCATATGTTCATGAAGATTTATTCAAAGTAAGCCATTCCCCCTTGGTGCCCATGGGATAAATTTAAAGGCAGATATCAAAACTGCTGAAACACTGTAATTAAATTGCAGCAATTGCATAACATGCAATCCTGTGCAGGCAAAGCTGGGAATCAAACATGCCCTCTCCAACAATTCAGCAACTTCTCAGCTCCACACACACAGAGTCAACAAGGCAGTTCTAAAGCCATCTGACTCACTTGATACCTCTAAACCATTCAGCACTGTGGGACTCTGCTAACCAGAGGGCATCCAGGACTAAGCTGAAGCCCCAAGTGGACATAGCAGTGTGTTAGAGAACAGCTCCTATTTTATTGCCATGCCCTTTGCATTCAGAAGGTATTTCCTAACAGAAGTTTAAGTGTTAAAACAAGGAAAAGTCTCAAAGGCATATTATGGCCACCATTTGATTGATACATCAGTCCCTTAAAACCTTTTTGCACTGGTGCTCTGTGCTAGCCAAGGCTAACACCAAGGCTGTTATTAGCTTGTCAGTCTGACTCAGGCAAGGCAGAAAGCTCTCTTAATATTTGCATTAGGAGGCTGCCCTTTAAACAAAGACACCCTACACACTTCCAGCTCAAGACCTGAGATTCTAATGAACAGATAATTAGACCAACACGGAGCAGGAGCAGCCTGGGCTAATCATATGGCTGTGGTGCCTGTGAACCACTGCACAACAGGAAAAGTTCAGAGGAAATTAAAAGCATCTCCATGAGGGATCTAATTCATTCCTGTATTTGGAATTCTAAAAAGAAAAGGACTAGATTTACCACAGAATCACAGAATGGTTTGAGTTGGAAAGGACTTTAAAGACCACTCAGTTCCAGCCCTCTGCCATGGGCAGGGACACCTTCCACTGTCCCAGGCTGCTCCAAGCCCTGTTCCAACCTGGCCTTGGACACTTCCATTTCTCAAGGTCCATCTGTAATAGGGATATTTTCTTTTTCTGCCCAACACCTGCAATGCCAAAGTAAATCTCTCATTCTACCCATCTACTATTTCCCAGCTCAACCCAAGAAGCTAAAGGCAGGTAGATTTAACAGAGAGAGCAAACACACATCAAGACATCCCTAAAGAATTCTTTCAACAGCACAAACTTTAAATCAAAACATTAACGAATACGAGTTCGGCTGTCTGATTTCAGGTCTTTCCACAGAGACTCTGTGAATGACACCACCTTCTACACCAAGTCAGACAGCTGTTAACATCTCCCTAAAAATGAGATGTTGCAGCCTGCATTGCCTCAGCTGAGGAATTCCAGCCTGAACACTATTGATCTTCCCATAAATCAGTCAATAGATGAAACCTGTCATGAGGAGCGACTTGCTGGAATCCTGCATTTTCAAAACACTAATTGGTTGCTGCTCCTTCCCCTTATGCTGTTATAAAAAGTTTAGGAAACCACAGCCTGCTTATTCAGTTTTAGTTTGAAAAGATCAAATAAGAGTTTTCTTAAGGGAATCAAGACTACAGTCAGGGCTAAATTCTGCACTGCTGTGATGATAACTGTTTTTGCACTAGAGATACACTGATGTTGATCTGAAAATAGTTGTACACTGCTACATACAAAGGATTTGGTTAGAAACTTTTCAGGTTTAACTGCCTGAATCTCCTCACACCTCCAACATCCCAGCAAAAAAAACCATCACCATTGTCTTATAAGAAAGACCTCTAGAAAGACAAGGTGTCACCCTGCAGAAACATGTGCCACTACACAGGAGAAAGAGCCAGCAGCATGATGTTGCATACAAAAGAGATGTTGAATAAAAGATTTTAATCTATATGATCTCAATTGAAAAGGAGAAAAACCCCAAATTTTATTTGAACACAGGAAAGTCAAATCAGGAAACAGGCCACAGAAACAAAAGGTCCAAAGAACAAGTTACATATATTTATATGTATAATATATAATGCTTATATACATTAATTTTGTCTCTAGATACACATTGCTTAATAATTCACAAAGGCAAGAATGACAGAAAAGGCTTTTATTGTTTAAACTGCCAAGCTCCCCTTTCTACCCTCAATCTATTTTAAGGCTCATTTCCCTGATAAAATTAATCAGCACTACCAGAGACAATTAGGACATGCTGCTCCCTTGACCACTAATCAATCCCTGCTCTCTCCTGATCCTGTATCAATATTTGTGATGTTTATAGCCCCACTGGGACATGGATTGTAAGCACCAAGCTCATTTAGATTGGGTCTCATTATCACTGCAGCTCCCTGGCTCTGTGGATGAAGGTCCAGCACGAGGCTCCCCTCATCCCACAGGTTACTAATGCACTGCTGCGTCTTGCTCACATCCTCTCTTTGATTAGATGGAGCAGCTAAATAACATGAGAGCTCCTCCAGCCTTTGTGCCCTGCATCTAGATGAAGGTCAGATCAATAGGAGATGATTAATTACACACTTGGCTATTATAACAACAATAAGATTTTTAGTTCTTGCCGCTATCAAAGTGCGGCGCCTGTCGTTTACCTTCTACTTAACCATCCTCCTCCCTCCCCCAGGACACAATCATCTATTTGGGCTGGCAAGAAAAGCAGAAGATAAACATGCACATCCAGATCATTTAACCATGATTGGCCCAGCCACCTTTTTTTTTTTTTTTTTGCATTTTAAAAATCAGGGAGTGATTTTTTGATTTCTTTTAGTGTCACGTAGATTCAATCCCCAGCAACAGCCAGTTTTAGAGTTTTGCTTGCTACATCCAGGAGAGCACCACTGCCAATGACCAGGCTTGCACAGCCCAAACACACTCACCTTTACAAACTTTAGGACCAGTGCCCCAAGGATCTCTCTCTTAATTAGAAAACCATTTGGGACATCACATAAAATGCACTCGTTGTTAAGACAAAGCAGATAAGGGTCCAAAAATCCAGACTAAATTGAGGATGTAAAAGTGTGAAAATGAGAGAGGAAAGTCCTGAGTAGCAGCAGTCACCTCAAGGTGTGATTTCACATTAATTACAGCCCTTGCCATTATCATTCCCCTGCAGAGGGGTGTGTAACACAGGGCCCCAGTAAATCTGCAAGGTGCACACACCTGAGCCTCTTCTGGCAGGGAGGCACAAAGGGGCCTGATGTTAAAATAAATTCGCATAAAAATCATTCAAAGTGTCACACCACCTTGTCATTCACTCTGGTTTACAGCAAGTGCCACACTGTTTGACAGTTGAATGAGTTAAAGGTACTGAAATCCTCAGTTCTATTTCAGCAACCATATCCAGGAATTGTTAACTGCTTTTTTTGGTGGTTGCCAGATTTTAGCAGTTTCAAAGCAAAATTTCTTTTTTAAAGCTTACTTTTAAAATAACATACAATACATAACTTCCAGTCAAACTGAAACAAACATGATTACATCAAATGTGTGCAATAGGCATCAGAAAAATCTCTACATGCCAACATTTTAGGTGTTAAAATATTCCAAGTCTTTTACACTCCTATAAATGATTTCTTGATATCAATGATGTCAATGTCCATTTTTTAGGTGTTTTGTTTGGTTTGGGATTTTCATTTGTTTGCATTAACACTATGAAAACTTGGTTAAGCTAAATATTTAGTTTATTTTAACAACAGAAAAAACTAACATGCATGCATTAGTGGATTAGTGTTCAGCAGTGGCAAACTAGAAGGGGTGAAAAAAATCTCAATTTGTATCTTTTGGATTAGAAACTTCTGCTGAGGTTCTAAATAACCCACAGTTCCTGGTGTTACTCTGCAGAGAGAGATGGACAGGCTTTGACTCACAATAAGATATAAGCAATATAATGATGAGAGAAGTTTGTACAGGTATTTTTCACCATTGATGGTGCACTGGTCAGGCAGTGAGAGCACAACAATTACAAACTGAAGGACAACCACTAAAGAGTCTTCTGAGGGTTGAGGTATATAAAAACTCATTTCCTATAGAGGAATATTCCAGCCTGAGAAGGCCAGGCCCAAAATACCCAATTGTTGCATAATTTATGGGGATTTCTTCATTAAAAACCAGTACAGAGCAGTCTGTAAAGCCTCTTCTCAGGCACATCCTGAGGTATTACGCTGAATTTTGAATATTGAATTAGGTTGTGTACATAAAAACATGGTCTGGGCATGGCATTCTCTTCTAAACAAGATTTTGTGCCAAGTTCTGCTCTGACTTAGAAAGGGAAGACAGCAAGGTGTTTCTACTGAAGAGCACAAAAGCAACTGCCAGCACTGTGATTTAAACAGTACTCCCCTTCCCACACTCTAATATTCATCCACAGGTCAAAGGCACTGCAATGGAGCTCAGTGTTCACATTAAAGCCCACATCATCTCACACCAAAGGCAGAAATATCAAGTTCCCCTCCAGAACAACTAATGATTAGTTTGAAACCAAGGCTAGCCTGCAATCCAAAGCACAAACTACACATGTTCAGTGCATCATTTTCAAATGCTTTGATTTCGCAGTAATGAAAGGAAATTTCGTTCTCCTCAGAAATAAATTAAAAGCAATAGATTTGGAGAGGGAACGTAAGCAATAACAGGCTTGAATTTCAGAGGAAGGAAATCTATTAACTGTGTTCAAAGAGAGAAGGTATTTAATTGGTGAATAACACAAGTCTGCAATATGGGCTGTTAACCCTCTGGGAGCCACAGCATCACTCCCATCAAAGTTCTGCTAAAAAAAAGTCACCTTGAGAGCAGGTCTGCCACCACAGATCATCTCATCCCTCCTCTCCAGGGGGCTTCTTCAGATTTATTAAAGTCTGTCATACCTAGATCATGACATGCCTAGAACCAGGAAAAACAGGCAGTGCTGGGTATAAACAAGGCAGGAGAAAAGTCAAAGCAAAAACCAGGCAATTTTCCCAAGAAATACTGTAAAAACACATTTCAAGCACACTCAACTGCAGAATAAATAACTGAACTATAGCAACACTCCACAACAATTACACCTGAAGAAACCTGACGAGTTTTTTCCTCTTGCAGTGGATTTTTGGAGAGAAATGTGAGACATCAAATCCCATTAAAAGAGAAGAGGTGCTCCCCTTCACTTTCTTACCTTAAATGTGCAGATTTAAGAAACATACAGCATGTGTAAATTGCTGTGATTATGAAATTTTTAAACCTCTTGTGAGGTTTAGAACCATTTTATGATGCCTCTGATACAAACCGAGGAATTTCTAAAACTGGAAGATATTTGCAGTTCAAGTTCATCTTTGATAAATACAACACCTTCAGGCTATCAGGTTTTATTATCCTGTCTTACAGCTATTTCAGAGTTTAGGAGAAAGTCTTGATCTCATTTTTATCCTGAAGAGCAGGAAAACATCATAAATCAGGAAAAGTACAGCACCACCATGACACTCATTCATTATCTTTAAGTCTCCTGACAATGAATATACTGAGGCAGAAAAAGAGGAAAAGAGAGCTTTGCCATCTGTTAAAAGACTAAATTCAGAATTAATATTCCTCTAGGAGCTGTGAAACAGAAGCTTTCAGTGCAAAGTCCCGAGGACTGGGACTCTGTGCTGTGATGCTGACCAGCAGGAGCTCTATCTGCTGGCAAATTCCTGTAGTGCACAGGCTAAAAAGACTATTTTTGTTCAGTGTGGTGCTCACATTCACAAAGATGAGAAACATCACAGTCCTCAGCTGAAAATGAAAGGATTGGGGTGGGCAGGGATGGGGAAATGAGGGGATGAACCCACCATAAACTTTTATGCCCGAGCATTTAAACCATGCTTACTAAAATCACATTAGCCAAGCCTCAAAGGCTGGAGTAGCTGATGTTCAGGAGTGGTGAGGGTTTACTACAACCCTTCTGGATTCTGAGCAGACAGGAATGAGAAGAAGGGCTTGAGGTTTCAGCTGAAAACAAGTCAAGTAAAATTCAGGAGCCTTAATCAAAATTTGTCAGTGACTCTCTCAGTTGCCAGCACCACTTCAACCAAGGTTTAAAGACAAATACTTAATCTCACTTGATGTACAAATTTAATACAAAATAAAACCCCGGTACAAATTTCAATGCACCACTAGCAAAGCGGGTCCTTACTTTCACCAGAAAAAAACCTGCTAATTTTTTTAGCTACAAAGCCTCCAAGTGTATGACAACCCACCCAAAGAAATGGAAGGAGATTCCACTACATTATTCAGTTCAGCTCAAAAAAAGTGAAAGTACTTTAAGCCCTTATTTAATACTAGGATGACAAGCTTTCCTCACACCTGCAAATTGACATCACTGGAGGTGAAAATAAAGTCTATTGGCTAAACAGCCAATACACTGAGACAATTTCTCACCAAGAAATGATTGCACAATCTACTTTTCACATCATTTGGACAGTATTGTAACAAAATTCCAGGCTCCAAGTTTAAGTTGTACCTCCATACACTTTATAGAGGCATTTCTCATTGTTTTCTGCATTGCATTCCAAATATTCCAATTGCCATGCAATTTGTTCCGCTGCAACAATCACAACTCAGAGGCATCTCCTCATATGGAAATGCTTTGCACAACAGCAGTTAATTCTTGAAATGCATTCCATCAAAAAAAATAAATGGGCTTTGCCTCTTTTAATTATACCTTAAAAGGAATTTTTATTTATGTCTCTTGAAAGCAGTGTCCAGAGCCACATCTGTTTGCAGTGGTGCAAAACCAGTCCTGTGTCACTGCACCCAACAGCTGGCACAGCTGAAGGGCCAAGTTCACTCCAGATTTGCAAATGCAGATGCTGGATTCTGCTTTTGGGAACGTGATTTATCAGGAGGAGCACAAGAAAGCTGATAGTGCCCCAAAGAATTGAAGAAGCTGGAAAACTCAGCCAGGAATCCAGCTCCACATCCAGGTGTTCCTTGGAATGCGACCAGACTGCTCATGGATAAAGTGAAAATATGCAGAGACAACATGTGAGCAGTAAAGAAAAACCCTGAGCAAAACAGTTTTATTGCAAGACTGAGACTGGATCCTCTAAAAGCAAAACCAGCCCCTTCAGATGTCATCCTGGACCTGCAAATCCATAGAGTGAGTCAAGGGACTTCATGCTGACAGGAACAAAACTTATCTCCTGACTTTATTTTAAAGAAGCCCTCACTTGTCTCACCTGGGAACTGAAGAATCCATTCTTGAGCCCTGTCCCAGTCTTAGCTCTGAAAAGGGATATTTATTGCACAAAGGAGGGCTCCCAGCACATCCCTCACCACCACTGCTGCCTCCGCTCTGTCCTACATCCCTAACTAAGAGCAGGCATCTGTGCTACTCAAATTCCCAGGAGAATCTTTCTCTAGGAGAGAGGATTTACCACTTCTGACAGCAAATCAAGCCCTCTTCTCTTAGTTCCCATTTCTGCACTGTCCCATGACTCCCCCCTGATTTCTGTGAAGCCCAGTGCTGAACGTGAATCCAGATACCCACACATCACACATTGTCTTACACACCCCAGTTCTAGGCTGGAGAGCTTTTAACAAACTGTTAAAAATGTGCTTTTCATCATGAGACATGGGTAATCTCTCATTTAATGACCCAAATATGCTTTACAATGAAAACGGCATATCTGTTCCCTGGTCATTCCAGAGTTCTCTGAAGTTCTATTAGAGGATCATCAAGGGCTAATTGTATGGAAAAGCAGCTGATAGAAATATCTCATCAGTCTGTAATCTGTTCTACATTAAATCTCCTCAGGGGGCTCCAGCATCCACACAGATCCCTGGCATTTCCAGCTAGGAGCAAACGCTCAAGTTAGCAACAGAACGAAAACAATGATCAGGAATATCCTGTCCAGCCTCAGCCACACAAGATCTCAATCAAAACAACAGCAAAGAACACACTCAGCAGGGTACGTTCCAAGGGATGCATTTGCTGTTCTGATTTCACTGACTGCAGATGACCCACGCCTAAAGAACAAACCAGAACTGTTAGAACAAGGTGATCCATGAAAAGAATCCTCCTGAACACTTCACTGTTCCTTGGTGAAAGCTGGCAGGCTCCTACAGGGTGGTGGCATCCTGCATTTCTGCTAAGACCAAAGGTAAAGTCCCTACAAGCAAGGAAGTTTGGACTAACACTTACACTTGCCCCAGCTCAGGAAAAACAGGAAGAATGGCAGGAATTTCAGGAATATGACTCTTGGGAGAAGCTCTCAGGGCTCTGACACAGGTTTGGGTTCCTGACTGCTGCTGGCTGACAGTGCACTGCTGCTCCCAGTGACTCCAGCCCAGCATCCCCAAACACCATCACTCCCAGAAGGGAACATCTCCTCTGTTCTTTCAGTGACACCATCACTGGTAAAAGCAAACAAAAATTGTTTGGAGGCAATGCACAGAGAACAGCTCCTCCAGCTTCAAAAGTGCAGAATCACAGTTATTACTGTTGTCAAATGCAAACAGATTAATGTAGGCCAATGCTATTCCTCCTCCTGATAGAGTAATTGCTCAGAAAGAGAGCACGAAGCGTGCCTGAAAGAAACATAGAGCACTTTTAACAAAGGAAAATGTTTTACCACAGAATGAGCTTAACTTCTCAGAGCACTGTGATGGATACTTCGTGCTCCAGCAAAATGGAGTAATATAAACCACCTTAAAAGCACTTCTGGTAAATACCGTGTAAATATGTATTGCATAGAAAACCAATGAGCAATAGGCTTGGAAATCTCATTTTTCAGACAGAATAAAGAACTGAAAGCAAGTACAAGACATTAATTATGAAAGAGGGGGATGAAATTGATGAAGATAAAACACAGGCAGATAAGAGAGGTTAGAAATTAGGACATACACAGACATTTGAAAACACTATTGTCAATTGCTTTGAGAGAGGGGCTCAGGAGGGCACAACATTCCTTAAAACACACGGCGAGAAAGCTACAAGAAGAAAGGTCGCTTCCACAAACATTCAATTTCAAAGCGCAGAAACTTCACCCGCGGGTTTTGTGCGTGCGGCCAGCTACCCCTTTGAGAACGCGACCAGAAAAGAACTACCTCCGGACACAGAAGGTTCCAGCGCACTTACAACAAAAGCCATTTGTTCCTCTCGCCACGCAGAGCCCCCTCCGAGAAAGTTCCTTGGCCCCGCAGCAGCCGCACACGTGCGGGACCGAGCTCTTTGTGCGCGCTCCCGGGCGGATGCTCCCCGATTCCCTACGGATTCCCCACCCCGATCTTTGTCCTGCTACTCTCCCCAGGCTCCGCGGGCTGAAGGCGAAGGCAGCAGCAGCCCCGGGAGCTGCCTTCACCCTTCACCAAAGCCAAGCCAAGCCGAGCGCTGCCTCCTCCGCACGCCCCATCCAGCAGAGCTCGGCGGCTCCGGCACCCGCGGAGTTCCCGCACCCACCCAAACTTTCCCCGCCGAGCCGAGGAGGGCCGGGAGCATCCCCTCAGGGCTGCACCCAGCGTGTCCCGGCCGCGCTGTCCCCGCCGAGCCCCGCACTCTCACTCACTCACATGCCCCGCTGCAGCCGCGGCTCGGCGGCCAGAGCGCAGCCCAGCAGCGCCCAGAGCAGCGCCAGCACCGCTCCCATGGCACGGCCGGGGCACGGAGAGCCGGCTGGAGCAGCAGCAGCAGCAGCACCCACAGCAGCAGCAGCAGCAAGGGAAGCTCAAACCCCCCAAATCATTTAAAGCGGCGGCACAGCCGCGCCACGGGCGGGGCGGGCCCGGCCCGGCCCCATCCCCGCCCCGCCAGGCTGAGCCAGGCCCGCCCCTCAGAGCTCCACGGGCCGAGCCGCGTCCCGGAGCTCCCCTCGCGAATATCGCAGCCTCCCTGCCTGCAAAGGGAGCGGGTCCTGCTCCGCAGCCCCTCTGGGAGCGGCTCTCCGGAGGAAGGGAGCCAGGCAGAGGGGATGTTTGCAGTGTCCGTAGGCGGGGATGCGCAGCGCCAGCCCCGGCCGCTCTGCCCTCGCTGCCGGGATGCCGAGCGCCTTCTGCCGCGCTGACACGGACGGAGCTTGGCTGCTCTTTATTTCCTCTGGTCCTTCTTTGTTCCGTACAGGGTGCCCACTGCAATCGTATCTGAGCGATTCCGAGAGGCAGCAGCGAAAATAAACGTGTTTAACATCTCGAGTGAGGGGTGACACCGCTGCTGCTGAGTTAGTGACAGCCAGAAGATAAAACTGCGAACCGAGTGGTTTTTAAATCCCAGAGCTGCCTGCTGTCCTTCAGACTGACCTCTCATCCTTATGATCTCTCCAGACCTTTACTGCTGTCAGAACACAACTCTTTCCCCTTTACTGCTGAGAGAAGGGAGACCAACTGACCTGGGCAGGGAACTGTGCATAGTTGCCAATAAAACAATGAGAAAAAGCACACCTTGAGCGTTTTCTGATCTAACGCAGGTCTCCGGGTGCATTACAGCACGGTTTCCCTCTCTCCAGAGAGCTGTGACTAACCAGGCACTGGGCTGTGAGCAGCAGATGGGCCCTGAGCCAAGCTGTGCTAAAATCTGCGATTCCTTTCCACTCCCATGGAACGGGCTTGGTCCTCACTTGCTCCGAGGTGTTCTCCTGCACAGATCTGTGACAGACGCCACTGGATGGGTACAGCAGCATCCTCCCCAGTCAGGAGTCCGTTTTACAGAGCATTAATTCATCTCCCTTTCAGCCCTGTAACATGATACACCCGCTTCTCATTTTACACACACTTCACAAGTGGTTTCCTGTATGGTTTTATTTTCCAAGGCCTTTGCTGAAGTAGGTAAACATTTGCCATTCATAACAAGAAAACTGGTTTTATATTGTTCATTGCTTTGAAGCTTGCAGGGACATGATCCCTTTTGAGATTTTATCAACTGATTTCCTTTCCGTGGGGAAGAAAACACACAGCCCTTATCTGGCCTTAGAGCAGAATAATTGTACCCTGAAATTCCCAATGAATGGCTGAGTCTCTCTTGTGTCTGGAGTAGTTTTAACTCCACAGGACCTTGTGCTGAGCTAATCTCATTACCTCCCACAGAGCACATAGTTTTTAATCATTTTATGTCTTAAACCCCAGAAAAATCTTCCTTCACAAAATAATCGACGTTCATTATGTCAAGGCTGAGTGTTCATTATGTCCTGTGATGTCATCCCAACCTGGATTATTTTCAGGATCACATCATGGCAAAATAGCAAAGGGTCTCATTCCTCAGTTGTTGGGTTTTTTTTTTTTCCAGGAGAGGTAAATTAGTCTTAAGAAAATAATTTTTTCCATCTTAAGGAACTTAAAAACAAACTATTCAACGTTGCCCTTCAAAGCTGTATGTGATCATTACAAATTATACACATTTATTATAACCAGTTGTTAAGAATAAGGGACCAGCAACATGCAAATTGGGAGGTTCTGAAATGCAGAGTGAAGGCCACTTAAGAGATGAGGCCTTTGCCTGGGGGCCATACAGCAAAATGCAGCTGCAGCCAAACCCTGGAGTAACAAATCCCTGCTCTCTGGGCAGGAGGCTTTAGCTGCTGTGACCCTGACATTGTCCTGAGCTCCAGAGCCAACCCAGTCACTGTGCAATGTGTTCTCCTTACAAATATTATCTGATGCTTTCTCCTCTGCTGTGTTTTAATGGAGAGTATCCTGCAGAGCTGTTGACTTTAATGGGACAATTCCCACGGGAAGAGTTGCAGCATTGGTGGAAGGAGTTTCAAAGCCTCCTGAGAGAATTGATCTGCTGGGATCCCAAGTCAGTTAAACCTTCAGGCCTGATGCAGAGGTAGAAGCTGACTCATTTATTCTACTTCTTATGCTGGGCTCTGGTAAAAAGGGCACTGGAAACAGCATTAGTGACTTCTTTATATTCCACATCTTTGCTATGACCAATGTTCCTGCTGTCCTGAAATTTATTTGCTTTAAGTTCTGCATCTTTGACCTTGGTATTTACAAACAACACCCTGGCCACTCCCAAAGCAGTCACTGGGCACATTGACCAGAGCTCCCTTCCTAACTGGGAAAAGGAGTGAATTAAATTGCATCTTGCTCAGCTAAACCAACTTTGGAACTGAGCAGGTAAAGTGCCAATTCCCCTTGGTGGCTCTGTGCAGTTCTAATGGGATGCAATTGCCTAGAGCACAAGTGGTTAGGGGAAAAAAAAACCAGCTCGTGCCCTCCATTATGGTACTGAAGGACTTTCTAAGGGATGGGAATTGCATTATTCTCCTCTCTTGTTGATCAGAAAATTGTTCTGTCAGATTCCAGTTCAATCCAAATTCAGCACATTATTTACAACACTGCCCAGATCGTGAATTCTGGGAGAGATTTGGATCTCTCACCATGTTCCATCCCATCCTCTCCACTTTGGAGCATATTTCCCCCCTCATTAGCATTTTAATTTTGATGTATAATTTCCTACAAACAGGCTGTGACAGTTGTTGTGTATCCCCAAGCATGAACGAGTGTTGCCCAAAACTTTGAGTCAGTGTCACACCATCCTGTTCTATTTTCATTTCTCTAATTCTCAGTATCTCCAGTGCCAGTCTTTTTAAATTGTAGCTAGTTACAGGATTTAACAGTCCCTTCTGACATAAAGAAATTTTCGTGCAGAGATTGTAATTAGGAAGGCTGAGCTCTGTTCTGTTATTAGCAGAATTGTGATTTTTGGAGTGGTGGGTTAATTGCTAATAACCATATGCAATGCTTCTGTCAAGATGTTTCCCATTACAGTAATTAACTTAGCAGCTGGGGTAACAGACATTTACCATTTGTCTTCACAGTATCCCTGCTCCAAAACCCTTTTTGGACTCTGCTTGTTCAATTCCCAGGTGTAAGATGGAAAAGAGGGGAAGCTGAGGAGGGGAAATCTGGGAAGAACAAGCTGCAGGGATAGAACCTGTTTCTGATGTAAAGTGTCTAGCAGTGTATCCTCAGGAATTCTGGATTTTTCTTCACTAATCTTAGCCTTGGACCATCATTTTCATCACCACTGACTGAATGGAGAGCATGGCAGAGCAAACCTAAAACACAGACTATTTTCAGAAATGATTACTCAGATGCTCAAATTAATCTGATCACTATTGAGGATTTATTAAATGAAAAGTGCAGAATTTTTCATTGCCTATTCATATCCTTAAACCTCAAAATCCCTATGGCAGGGGATTTTTTTCATGTTTTGTAGTCAACGATATAGATATAAACATCTTTTGTTAATTACTTCCTTTCTGTGCTGTCTCACTGGAGCTCCTTCCTTCACAGAGCTGTGCCAGAATTACAGTAATATCATTAAGTATATGGCCAACCTGAAAATTAAGAAGAAAATAAAGTTGTTCTCTGAAGCCAGATCACATGACAGAGCAATAGCAGTTCCCTTGATTTAATTCAGCAACAGAATATATTGAAAGGATGCATTTTGTTTATGAGATAATTTTAAAGACTTTCAGGACCATGATGCCAGATTTATCCTTTTTATTTATTTTTTTTTAAAGTTTGTTCTGGCCAAACCAAATTCTGTGCAATGCCACATTAAAGGAGGTTTGTTAATACCCTTAAAGATGTAGAGCAGCATGCCAAGGGCATGGGAAGCTTCCTCTCTTGCAAGGAATTGGCTTTGCTCCACTGCAAGGAATGGGTGAATGCTAATTTACAGCAACTGAGGCTCCAGTTGTTAATCATAATTATGGACTTACTTTGGGAGGTGCATTTTCTTAAGGAGTTGGGGGAGACAAGAAAATTAAGTTAAAATTCTTTTCTTCCACAGGAGGTAAAAGCAGTACATAAATAAATACTTGGTGTTGCAGTAGATCTTTAAAACCCACAATAGTTTTCTGGCACTGCTGCATCTTGTGATATTTTTTTTTCCTCCAGCACATAATAGTAAGTTTCTGATAATAGTGCTCACAGACAGCTTTGATTATAACCACTTGTCAGGGAATGGATAACTAGGAAAATAACACCATATTCAACTGTAAAAAATGCTGCCTGGAGTACATTAACAGAGTGATAATTTCTGCTAATAGCAGCCTCCCAACCCCATCCATTAGCTTGGAATTGAAATTCCTGCTTCATTTCTGTCTTTCTGAGCATTCCTGCCCTCTGACCCTGTGTCCCATTGCTTGGGAGCAGCAGAACCATGCACAGACACCAAGAGCAAGGACAAACTCAGTGTTGGAGCAAAATGGGGACTGGGACCAGATCAGTGCCAGCACAGGGGGTGCTGAGGGGCAGGGGATGTTTGTTCAGTTGGTTTGCATTCTGTGGGGATTTTCTGTCAGCATCCTATTCCATCCACCTCCTCCCTGCCAGCCCAAGTCAGCAGCTGCACCCTCCCAGTGCCACAGGAATTTGGGTTTTCAGTCGTGTTCCTCAGGAGGGGAGGGCAAGAGGGGTGGGGAGGGAGGGAAAATTAAAAGGGTCTGAACAGTTCTGCTTCAAAGCAGTAGAATCAGAGAATCAGAGAGTTGATAAGGTTGGAAAGAACCTTTAAGATCATCAAAATCAACTGCCAGCACCCCTCCATTCACCACTAAACCTCAAGTGCCACATCCTCAGGCTTTTTGAACACTTCCAGGGACAATGACCCCACCACTGCCCTGGCAAGTTTGTTCCAATGATGCCCCACCACTGCCCTGGCAAATTCTCCCCTAATATCAACTCTAAACCTCCCCTGGCAAAACTTCAGACCTTTTCCTCTTGTTCTGTCCCTGGGACATGCCTGACCCCCACCTCACTACACCCTCCCCTCAGGTAGAGGGCAATAAAGTGTCCCCTCACCCCACTCAGTCCCTCCAAACAGCAAAAATGTTCAAAAAAAGCATTTCTTTTTGACCCAATTAGGAGAAGTCCATTGATATTCAAGTCAGGAGGATATTTCTGTAGGGACCTATTACATCTGATTGGGAAAATAAAACGTTGCCCACATCCACCATTACTTCTGTGAAGACCACTGATCTCAATCCTGAACTTTTCTCTTTAGCACCAGTTAACCAAAACTCTGGTAAGAACAGGCTCTTGACAATATAATCCTAAAAGAAGTTTTATGTTGGCAGGCAATAGCAGCTGGGAGTGCTTTCATCTATTTCTGGGTTGGGGATAATGACACTCCAAAGAGTGGCTGATTTGGTGGGATTTGTGTACATTCCAGTTAAAATCACACATGAGGGGCCAGGTCACATCTTCTCTGATCTACACAGGTGAGAACCAGATGTAACTCTAAATTTAATGCAACTATTCCAGCCTCATCTCAACACAAAGCAAATAATTAGGGTTTAGAAACTTTAGAGCAGTCAATTTCTTGGCAGAGTAGTGGATTACCAAATATTTTCTAGGAGGAACTATTTTCTTTGGTTTTTAGCATTTTTTTTTCACAGTGATCTTCTTTTGGCCACACTGATACCCACCTGGAAAACCTACAAGCAGCTGAACAAGCAACTCATTCAAAAATTTAGCAGAATATCTTCATGCTTGTGCATTCAGAGAAATCAAATTTGGGGCATTCATGCTGGGAGTGTTTAAAGGCTCATCAAGCGGGGACATCCTGAGAGCCCTTGGAGACTTGGCCAATCCGAGGTGGGCAACACAATCTGATTATCAAATATTCCTGATCCACCCCGAGGACAGGAAATTTCAGAGTTCTCCCCTAAGAAAATTGAAACAAATAAAAAAAAAATTAAAAAGTGATAAAAGAGGGTTGCTGCCCCTGCTGAATTTTTCAGCTGGTTCATAGCACAGTTCAGTGAGTGCCAGGGCAGCACGAAAGGGATGAAGTCAATCACACAAACCAGGCAGTAACAACACTCCAGAAACCTCAGCCTGTAAAACCCCAGCACTGACACTTCAATCATTCCCATTTATCCTCCGGGGTAGGCAGCCCCCTCAAAATTTGGGTTTTAGATGTTCAAGCTGGTAACTCTCATCTACATCACTGAAAATGCAGTTGCAAGATAAATCAAAGAAAAGAAGTGCTCAGAAGTTGGATTCTCCTCAGGGTTTCCCTGTCCCTTTGGAATTGATCATGGAGCTCTGATGGGAGCAGCCTGAGCTTCCTCCTTTGTCTAATGCAGTGCTGAGCACTGGGACTTAAAATGCTCAAATTCAAAGGAATGAACTCTTTGTTTGTTTGCCTCCAATTAGGAGCTAATGAAATCCCAGGAATCCACTTGCAGGTGATTTGTCACAGAACTGGAACTCAGAAGTGTGTTCCTGTGTGTAACCTCCCTCTCTGTCTGTCCTGCTGACACAACCAGGCCACACTTCCTTCTCCCAAAGATATTAGAGCATCACTTTTTTTGGTTTTTTTCTCCAAATTACCTGCCTGGCACCTGTCACCATTGATCTTTTAAGTCCTTGACTGAGTAATCAGTCAGAGAGCTAATTAATGTAGTGGCTTAGAGGGAAGGATGAAATGAAAAAGGAGATTTTTTTCCCCCTTATTCTTGATGTTTTTATTGCCTTTGAAAGGTGCTTTATCCATAAAGGAGCATTTGTCTGTGTTTTTTCCTCCTGTCAGTTCACCTACTATAAATCTATTTCTCAACTATTAACAGAAAGCAGGAGAAATTCATGGGAATGGTGATACTGAAATCTAAGAAGAAAAGAAATCTAAGGTTTTGCATTTGTTTTTCCCCTATTGACACTCACAGGCTGCAGTGTGTCTTTGGAGTGAGTTGCAACTGCAAGACCTGACCCAGATTTTCAGATGGTTCAGAACTAAACAGATGTTTTAATATTATGATAACTTTGTTTTATTTTATAGAAAAATATGGGGTTTTTTTCTTTCCTTCCTCCCTGCTGGGTCTGCTCCCCATAGACAAGAACAACCTGTGTGATCTGCAACCCCCAAAATTTATCCAGGTTCATTTCTAACCAAAATGGGTCAAGCTCAGGTGCCTGAACTGATGGTTTGAACCCCACCACTCAGTGTGACTTCAGTCTGAGACCAGGGATGTGAGAAAAGGGAATCACAGAATGGTTTGGGTTGGAATGGACCTTAAAGATCCTCCAGTTCCACACCTCCCACTGTCCCAGGCTGCTCCAAGCTCCATCCAACCCAGCCTTGAGCACTTCCAGGGACAGGGCAGCCACAGCTTCACTGGAACGTGCTAAAACATCTCTTTGTTGTGTTCTAGCCCCATGCTAAAACACATATTCCAAAAGCACTCATGATTTGAAAGAAAAATAAATATTCACATGTTAATGACCACATTCTCCTAAAAGAAGAAATGAACTATTTAAAAGTTAGCAGTACACAGACCCTGTTTTCCTCATCCTATATATCTAAGAAGTATTCTTGTCACTGTAATAACTCTCCTACGTGAAAAGGTATTTAATTCCCTTTATTCACAAGGAATTCTACATGCCCTGGACCAGCTCTTTTAATCCACAGAGTTAACCCCATCCTGCCATGCACACAGAGATGGGTATTTACATATTCTACAGCAGGATTTAAACACTGCTGCCCATGGGGAGCTGATGAACCAAAAATGGTTTAATAAGCTTTCTCTTAAAATTCTTGGGGGAGGCAGATATTAGCATCAGCAGTATTTGTTGCTAAATGCAAATAAAATGGTGGTGCATGTGGGAATTGTGCTGCCCCTGCTCCAGGAGCACAGGGCTGCAGCAGGCAAGTGGCAATTAAACATTTCACACATGCCTGCGTGGCTCTTTATCTGCAGCACCACGGCCACATCCAGCAACAATTAACGGTGCTGGGATGGAATCCCCACCTCATAATTCTGTGATTAACTCGTGGAGGAACCCATTTCCTACAAAGGCTCGCACAGGAAGTGGTTTGAGAAACCCACGTTGCTATAAAGAATTGCTCAAAAAGAAATACAGCAGTCCAAAAAGCAGCCTGCCCTCCAAGAAAATCTGCATTGCCTGGGCTGAGCACTGCAAACTGAGCATGTTTTATTAATTCAAGCATCAGGACAATAATAAATTAAGCACCTAGATGTACAGGGGGAAAAGGCAATGTCAGCAGTTACAGGCTGTTTAGGCTTGACCTCCTAATTTGTGCAAAAATCAAAAATATTTCTGAAGTTTGCTATAATTAAAGATTAATAGAAATGCTGTGAAGTTCTGAAAAGTTTATGAAGCTAAACCTTGCCAAACTAACTCGACATTTTCCTTCTGTTATTGACTTTTTAGATACAAACTCTGATCCATACAGACTTCAGCAAAGCATTCCTTAGGTGTGGAAAATGGCTTATTTAACCTCAATCAGTTCTCTAAGAAGGAAGAGCTAAGGAGGATATAATGGTGGGGTTTGTCAAAAAGGGAATTGTTCAGTTATGGGGGGGCTCATTAATGAACTTCCAGTGATGAGTCTCAAGGAAAAAATAGCAATATCTTTGCCCCTGGCACAAGAGATGGGGCCCAGCCTCGTGGAGTTTGGTGTGGAAAAGGCTGATGAGGATGGGAATCTCCTGCTGGAAAAACAAGAGTACTTTGAGGCTGAAGTCTATGGACAACATGGACGGAATTTAAAGCCAGGAAAAGCTGGGTGGGGGCTGAGAATCATTTCTCCTACTGAAGGGTCTGCTGAGCCACCTCACCCAATTTTGATTATTCAGGAGCTGGAGAGGAGAATTCAGCACGATGCAGGCACAGAACAGGACTGGGAGGATGAACCAAAGGGAAGGAATTTGGTTCAGGGCAAAGCTAAGGCTTGTTTAAACCAGCAGGGTGAGGGTGAGGGAGGAAGGAGGGATTGCTGTGTGAGTGCTCTCTAAAAGCACACTGTGCAAAGGGGGGTGGGATGGGATAAATTTCAGGGACACCCAGGAATGTTGGCACAACAAAAAACCAGTCTGGCATGAGAACAGGCCAGCCCAAAGCAGGCACAGGGATGTTTCAGCAGTCTGGGATAGCCTGATGCAAGCAAATAGCAGCAAATTTAGGAGCAAGAGTGGAGGAAATTTGTGAATTCATTAAAAGAATTCTGAAATATGTTTTTATGTGGTAACAGGGAACTGGGTTTGGTCACCAGGCAGTGCCTTTCAAGCCCTCAGTCCTCGCTGGGTTTCAGCTGTTCAATTTTGAATCCTGTCACCATAACCAAAGTGTGCTGCAGCCTCAGGTGCAAGAACAACACGGATCTTCTTCTGGTGACTCCTGTGCTCAACACAGGGCCATGCCACAGGTAACTGCAGGAAACAGCTTTGGAGGAGGCCAATTCAACAAACTTTCAGTGACTACCAACAGTGAAACCTTTTCCTCCTTGAAATGGGAATAATCCTTTTGATTTGTGTCTGGGTGCAAGAGAATCCTGCACCTTGCTTGGGGATGTTCAGCTTTGTGCTGAGCTAAATAATAACCAAAAAAACAGACAACTAACCCTAACACTGGAGCAAGGCATGATGTTTTCTCTAAGCAGAGAAATGTGTTTGTTTAGATCACAAAAGAACACCCAGAGGCTGGAAAAATGCAATTTCAAAAGGCAAATGTGCATGCACCCATCTCATGACAGCATGGGTGACTGCAGCAGTGGTGCCAAGGCAGCCCAAACCTGCTGGCTGAGCTTGTTTGCAGTGCTCCTGACATTGGGAAATTATCAGTTTTTATAATTTAGTTAGAATTAGAAAATAATACATGCCAACTTCCTTTGCAGTGTAGCAGCACCTTCTTTTTTAACCATGTATTTACTGCTCAAGGTTATCACTGCAGGGCTGTCAGAGGCTTCTATCACATCTTTATCACACCAGCAAGCTGCCTCCTAAATTTTCTTTATCCCCAACAATGATGCATGCAGGAAAAAAGAAAAGGCTGTGGATTGATCAGCAATTACAAAGTTGATTTTGTGGATCTAAACAACTGCAGAGCATTTTGTGCAATAGCATTTCCCCTCTCTTTCTGAACTCAGGAGAGGAAAATTGGACAGAAACATTTAATTTCATAAGGCTGCTGTGGTAGACAACACTCACTTAACATCAATTAGTGTTATAGCTGGTAATTTGGGCCAGGGCAATGGGAGTTGACATAAAATTGACAGGCAGAGCTTGGTGTGGGCATGATATGGATAAAGGGGATGCCCCAAGGATAAAGGGGGATGGATGCTCTGCAGCTGAGGTGCTCCTCCCCTGTCACTTCACTCTGTGAGTGTTGAACTAAGCAGCAGCCCCGCAGGACACTGCTCCTGTTATCAGGAATTGCATCAATGCACTAAAACCCAATTTGAAAGCAGTTTCTCTTTGTGCACATTATACCCAGTGAAAATGGGATTTGCTTCCCAACTGCTGGGATGTGTTTTGGGTACTGCAGCCAAAATCTTTAAATCTTTAAAGTTAAAAAACTTTCAGGTGTTTTTTGTGTTTTGTCTGTTTAAGTGTTGAGCACAGCAGTGATACTGCTCAGATGTACATTATTTACTGAAAAACCATCCTGTCCTTCTTAAGGTTTGGTTTTACTCACTGAAAGGTCAGCAAATGCAGCATGGGAACCAGAATTTGATGGCTGAGGAATTAAAAGTTTATGGGAATTGGGTTTGTTTTCTTGCTCCCAAAGCTGAAATGAGTCATGACAGGAGTTGTAAAGTTGTAAAAATCTGATCACTTCAGGCTGTTTAGCCCCTAAAGCAGAGCTGTAGTGTCTAAACTTGGAGCAGAGGAGAAATGGATCCACAGCATCACCACAAGGAAGCCATGTAAATTATCCCGTAGGCAAACAGAAGGGAGAAAGTTGTGTCCTAAATCTCACTTTCCTCTAGCCTTAAATACTGGACAATGAACAAATTCCTGTCTGTTTGGGCTCTGCAGCCTGGGATTACCCTGATCTGTATGTTGAGGGATCACTGATAATTCAGCAATCTTTAGATGAGGGGTCAAGTTACCTCTTTTCCAGCTCAGTGCCGCCTTCTCCTCCTGCTCTGAGCACCTCCACCCACCTCCATCCCTGGTGAAGAC
The DNA here is from genome assembly GCA_013398995.1 of Alaudala cheleensis. NCBI lineage: Eukaryota > Metazoa > Chordata > Aves > Passeriformes > Alaudidae > Alaudala > Alaudala cheleensis. Next base: position 61,330 of record VWYE01015074.1, read on the forward strand.
TCCTCTTCCTCTCAGCATTTTTCCAGAAATAACCAATTTCTCATCTCCGTTTCTCCTTTGTCAGGTGCCTCCAGAGGTGAAGACTGGCAGAAGTGCAGGAAATAAGGAAGGAAGATATTTTCTTTTGAACTGTGGGGCACGAGTGGAGACCCGTGTCCTCAGCATAATTCCTGTTGAGGATAAATCCTGTCTCCACGACTTCTGGAGAGGTTATCTCCGGCAGCACAGAGGGGGTGTCAGCAAGGGGCAGGCAAAGCCCTGCTCCAGCAGAGGCAGCTCTGAACACAAGCTGGAACAGATTGTTAAAAGCATCAGGGAAACATCACCAGCAAAATCACGGCCATTGTGAGCTTTGGGCTGGCAATTCTCACTGCGCTGCCAGCATTAAAGCACTCGTGTTTCACCTCCGTGTCTTAAGGCACTGGGGGAGGGTTGTGCTTTTCTTTCAAATCTCCCTTTAAGTTCTCCCTGCCTCGCCAAGGTGGCCTGAGGACAAATCCATTAATCCGTGTGATGTGCAGGTCTGTTTACATGATGGGAGTTATGTAAGCGGGTGGAGCTCATCAATAATGAAAGGCTCTGTGGGCAAAGCAGAGATGTGACCATTTCCTTCTGCCCTCTCCAGGTTTCTGTGCAAGCCCCACGGTCCTTGTGCTTTCCTTCTGAATAATGTTCAGGGACGGTGTTTTAAAGGATGGCAGCTCCCAGCTTTCCATCTGCAGGGGTTGTGTGAGCCTCCCTCATTCCTCACAGACACGGGCTGGAGGAATTACCAATGTAAAACAGGGATTAGAAAGGAAGGGAAGGATCAAGCTCCCTGGCTCTGTTTTGATGGCAGTCTGTACAAGGTGTAATAAAATCAATAGTTTTCTCTCCCTGAAAGGGTTCTTTCCATCTCCAGCAATGACAAGAGGATAGTGGGCAAAGAGCTCTATTAGCTGTTCTTTAAGAATCAATCACACTTAAAAGCAATAGTCAAAATGACAGCAACTGCACAATAGATGAATAATTTTTCACACAAATAGCCCGAATTTCAGAGAAGTGACACACTTTTAAAGAGATAGTAGATAAAATATCTGCCTCTCTGAAAACCAAGGAAACACTGAGCATTTATTACTGAAGACACTGAAAGCAAAAATGCTCAGATCCTTAAGGGGTAAAAGCCAAAATATCAATTCAGCCCACCTGAGCAAGAACACGGGGTAATGATCCAGATTCACTTGATTCAATTTTCAATGTCACATCAGGAAGTACAAAATTCCCCAAGAAAATCCTCCTGGCTGTGTCACTTCTGCTGTCAAACAAGCACACAGAGTGTAACAACCCCTGAGCCCCAGGATCTGGCATGAGGCTGTGCCAGGGAGGTTCACGTTGGGTATTAGGAACAGGTTCATCCCCCAGAAGGTGCTGGGCACTGCCCAGGCTCCCCAGGGAATGGCAGCTCCAGGAGTTTTTGGCAATGCTCCAGGGATGGGATTGTTGGGGTTGTCTGTGCAGGGCCAGGAGTTGGACTGGATGATCCTTGTGAGTCCCTTCCAGCTCAGGATATTCTGTGATTTTATGACCTGGTGAGGATGTGAGCTGATCCAGCACAGAGCCTTTGTCTCACACCAGATGAGAACCAGCTGTGTTAAATCTCTCTATTATATCTACATCCAGCATCTAGATGTAATTGGCAATTACAAAGTCACATTAAACATTATGTAATGAGCTATTTAAATACATCAGAACTGCATAAAACACAAGGGGAAAATATTATATCCGGTAAAAGCCATATTCATGCATAAATAATGAGGGGGAAATACAGCAGTCAGCTTGTTCTGGTGTGTCACTCTGAAATTTCCACGTGGCCCCAGCAATGGAAGGCAGAGCAAAGAAAGGAGTTGTGCCTGGAGAATGATTCCTTGTTGACTCTGGGTGAGCATGAAAGCACCAGCAAGGCCAAAAAAACTCTGGTTGATGTTGGAACCCTGGAAGCTGAAAATTTTAGTCTTTCTGTGTTAAAAGGTGCTGAGCCTCAAGCAAGCACCACATTTGATTTGAGGCCTGGGGACAGGCTCCTGAGATTGAGTGACAGCACAGGGGTTGTGGCAGTGTAGTTTGATTAGAAGTGTGTGATCTCACAGGGTGAAAATCTTAGGGTTTAAGGTTTTAGTATATCCAAATGTGTGTGAGCCCAGATGGAGGATTCAAAGCATTGTCTAGGTCCTTCTTTTCACCTTCTTCTTCATTCTTCTTCGTAAGTTTAGGTGGTTTTCTGTAATTGGGTGAAAAATGTCCCCATTGCAGCCCTTTAGTGGTCACCATTGGGTCACAAACATCAATAATAGAGGTGTCACCTCGTTATTGGGTAAATAGTGCTTAAAAGACCTGGGTAAAAGTTAACAGTGGCCATTTTGCCACCTCTTTCTAACAGCTGGTCAGAGCTCAGGGCTTGTTAGTCTGTAAATTCTCTGTAAATAGATAAGAGATAATAAATCACCAAATCCCAACTCGACCTTTAGCTTCCCCGTGAACCATTCATCCTGACCTTGGCAAGAACAAGAAAAAAAGAAGCTGCACTGTAACAATGAACATCTCCCCCTCCTGTCTGGGGTGCAGGGTTTGAGATGCTGTCACTTGGTTTGAGGCAAAAGCAGGCAAAAGCTGGAGCTGCAGGCAGGATGGCTCTGGAACTGTGGACAGCAGACTGTACTCTGCCTTTTCATGCTGTCGTGTTTCTTTGTTGATGTCTCTGTTTTAAGATCTTTTTTGCTCCATGCATCACCAATTGCCTTTTGTTTTCTCCCAGCAGGAAAGGCTCAGTTAATCCATATGTCATGACAAAAAAACCCAGCCTTCTCTTTGATAGGAACCGAGCGTGACAGCAGTCTATTGAAAAGGTGTTTTGGACTATCATTTCTTCCAGGCTAATTTATTGACTGGATGGCTTTCAAAAATAATAGGTCTATTTCCCAGGATAATGAGCTGAGATGTGACTCACAAAGTCCGTGTGAGCACACAGACAGCCTAATTATGAGAAATAAACTAATAACAAACCATCAGTCTCTGGAAACCACTGGCTGTTGTGATACACAAGTCTAAACATCAGAGAACACGAATGTTTCCACCTGTTCCCTTCTGCAGTGATTTTGTTTTATTAGCCCTGGATATGTAAAATAAATGCCTTGCCATTAAGCTCTAGACAGATCAGGATGCTGAGAAAGATCTGATCTTTGGAGCTGGGCTGACAGCTTTGCTGAGCAAACTCCAAGCTCTGCTGTGTGGTTATGAGGGGAAAATCCTGTTCAAATGAATATTTAGTCAGAATCCACGGATTTACAAATCAGAGCTGGCAAAGTGAATCATCCATGCAAATAAAAGCCCTTTAACACACCCCATTGACCACGTTTCCCGCCCCCCCCCCAGTATATTTCACTTTAAGTGTAGATCACAGTGTAACTACATAAAGAATGTTTCTTTCCTGTGGCATTTGTGGAACAATTTAGAGCATTTTTAACAAATAGTTTCTGTCACTCACTTTCCCATTTCTTGGACAGATGATGGACAGGACACAGCCACATTTTGCCTCTAGAAAAGGCATATTAAAGAAATGTGGCGTGCTTAGGAAACACGAATTATTCTCACTCAGTGCATCTCCTGCTCTAACAAACAAAATGCCCACAATCTTATCTCACAGAATAAAGGACTCTGTCCAACTTGTGCTGAAGCTCTAAGAAGACTGTCACTACCTCCTCCAGCCAGTTTTCAACTCCTGGATCCCAGAGGGAAAAATCTCACCCTGCAAAGAGCTTTTCTGACATGTTTACAACATACCTAAGAAAATGGGCATTCAAAGAAACTTCCACTGTGTTCTCCTCCCCTCAGGTGTAAAAGCAGCAGGGTGTTTTATGATTCCTGACTACCTGTGCTCACTGTGGAGTAATCAGCAGTAAAACCAGTGGAACAGTGGAAAGTTCTGTGTTTATCACTCTTTCAAGGCTGGCACTTAAGTCTGACCCTGAATCATCCCGACCTCCACTCTGCTGGTGAGACATCTCTGCCTCGTGCCAGCAAGGAAAGAAATTGCTGCCTTCAGATGCTTTGCCCTTGTCCAGCACATTCCTCGTGCCACAAGTGACTCACTTTTCATCAAGCAGAGCCCACCTGCTCAGAGGTGACAGACCAAAGCTGCACAAGTGGCATTCCAGGAGCATTTTTAATTTTTCCTGAGGATTTGGAGCTCCCCTCTTACAGGGTGAGCTCCAGGCTGCTGGGGATGCTCTGCCCTTGAGTTGTGGTGGGATTTCTCCAAGCAAACTTCATGTTGTCCTTACATCAGCACTTAACTGATGCTCAGCAAGGCTTCTGACAAATCTGGGTTGTTCTGGGGATGGACAAACAGTGAAGATAACCTGGAGCCACAGAGTCATCAGTATTTTCTAACCCTCTTTTGTTTTTAGCACCACAGATCTCCACTGAAAAGAAAAACTTGTTTCCAGTGCTTTTTAAGAGTGCCACTCCACAGACATCTCCTACAAAATCTGTTTCTGAGAATAGCAANTGCCCTTGAGTTGTGGTGGGATTTCTCCAAGCAAACTTCATGTTGTCCTTACATCAGCACTTAACTGATGCTCAGCAAGGCTTCTGACAAATCTGNGGATTTGGAGCTCCCCTCTTACAGGGTGAGCTCCAGGCTGCTGGGGATGCTCCAAGCACACTTCAGAGTGTTGTGCTTACATCAAAACTTAACTGATGTTCAGCAAGGCTTCTGACAAATCTGGGTTGTTCTGGGGATGGACAAACAGTGAAGATAACCTGGAGCCACAGAGTCATCAGTATTTTCTAACCCTCTTTTGTTTTTAGCACCACAGATCTCCACTGAAAAGAAAAACTTGTTTCCAGTGCTTTTAAGAGTGCCAGCATTTTCCCTCCACAGACATCTCCTATAAAATCTGTTTCTGAGAATAGCAAGTGACCCAGAGCCCCATTTGGAGCTGCCCTGAAGAATCCCATTTACACAGATTTCCATTTCCCTCTCCTTTTAGGGCCCTGGCTGAGGCCTCCAGTTTGAGCAGTGGGGCTGTGCAGGGGTAAAAAGCCCTTTCAGCAGAGATGAACAGATGCATTTCTAGTTGTGAAATAAAACCTGGACCTTGAGGGGTGAAATTCTGAGACATAAACAATCCTGTGATGCCACAGCAGCCCTGTTACAATAAGTTTGAAACCAATTTGCCATCAATATTTTTGTACAAGCCCAAGTACACAAACTCAGATAGGCATTTCTAACAAGTGCAGGTGAGATAGGAACCTGTTGGTTTCAATTAAGCTTTGCAAATCCCCCCTTGTGCCAGGAGAAAAATAATGAGGCTACATGAGCCAAAGTGCTCCACTTCCAGTGCAGACTTTGGGCTGTGTGGCTGAAATTTGCACTGAAAACAAGCAACTCAGCAGCACTCAGAGGACAGCAGGGCAAGGAAAAGCAGGATGAGAGCTGCAGAGGGGGGAAGAAGGGAATTCAGATGTTTTATGAGCCCCCAGTTTCCATCAGCTGGGTACAAACACTTCATTCTTGTTTCCAAAGAAACCCTGTGGATTGTTTCAAGGTGATAAACATCCACTGTTAATCATCTCACCTGGCACTTCTGAGTGTTCATCCTGCAGATCTCAAAACACTGTGCAAACCTCCAGCAAAGGCTGCCTAAAAGTTCTGGAAAAGTTTTCCTGGATGTTATCAGCAATTCATAGAGAGAAGGAAAAAAACAAATTTTAAAAAAATCACAGCAAATATTTTTTTCCATTAAGTTAATGTTGAGGGATGTCCACTGAAACAAAACCAGTTGTAAAGAATACACAGTGGGAGATTGCATTTTTATAGTTTAAATAAACCCCACATTGGAAGGAGACAAATACCATCCCTCATTATTCCCAGGCGAGGAGAAGGCAGCTCGTGGCATATCCAAAGTAAAGCAGAGATGGAGGCTCAGAGCAGTGCTCCTGAGGGCCACACCAATTCCTCAGATCATGGGAAGAAGCTTAGGTGAACATTCCCAAACACAGTTTTATGTTTTGTGACATAATGAACATCTCTGAACTCAGTGAAGAAATCGCCACGAACTGGGAAAGGATTTTTTTTTTCTATTTTCCATTTCTTTTTTGGCTCTGAGATAAAACTGGTGAACAAAAAGACCCCTTTGAAATAAAACATGACAAGTGTTCCCAAATAACTTTTCCTTGGATAGATTTTGCTCTCAGTGAAGAGAGAAGAGTGGGAGAAGTGTCAGTGTAGTATTTATTACAGGAAACATTGCTTCTTTCAGTAGCCAAGTTTCTTTAGGTCCTGTAGAATTCCAGATGTTCCTCCAACACCTGGAATGGCACAGGAGCAGGAGGTGTGTGGGGAGAGGAGCAGGAAACCAGGGCAGGTAACAAACACCTGAGGAGCAGAATCCATCCAGCTGCAGAGCTGAAGGAATTCCGTGGCACAAAATCCCAAGAAAACAGGAGGATGGGGGCAAAAGGCTTTCCAAAAGGTGTCCTGGAATGTGATGGGCAGATGGGAGATGAGAGAACCTCTCACAAAGATCCCCTCACAAAGATCCTTCAAACCAGGAGACTTTTTAAGGGCCAGCACTTCCACAAACCAAATGTGCTGGCTTAGGGAACTCTGTGACCACGATTTGAGTTTGTTTTGTTTTGTTTTGTTTTGTTTTTCCCAGCAAGTTTAAAATTTGGAGTTCAGTTCAATCCCTGTGGTCACCTTCTGGGGAATTTTCATTTTATTCAGTCTGAAATCGAAACCAAAGTGGTTTTACCTTCCCAGGGCTTCGTTTGGGCAGGGAAAAAGGAGGCAAAGGTGGAGCCAAAGCTCTCCGTGCTTAGCCCAGCATTCCATGTCCGGTCTGACTTGGCCGGGATGTGCGGGAATGGCCGGGAAGTGCGGGAATGGCCGGGAGGTGCGGGAATGGCCGGGAGGTGTAGGAATTCCTGGGATATGTGGGAATGCCCGGGAGGTGCGGGAATGCTCGGAAAACCGGGAATGGCCGGGAGATGTGGGAATGCCCGGGATATGCAGGGATGGCCAGGAGATGCGGGAATGCTCGGGAGATGCGGGAATGGCCGGGAGATGTGGAGATGTCGGGAGATGCGAGAATGGCCGGGAGATGTGGTAATGCCCGGGAGATGTGGGAATGCCCGGGATGTGCGGGAATCACAGGAAAAAGTGCGAACGCCCGGAATGTGCGGGAATTCCCGGGAGATTCGGGAATAGCCGGGAAATGCAGGAATCACAGGGAAAAGTGCGGACGCCCGGGATGTGCGGGAATTCCCGGGAGATTCGGGAATAGCCGGGAAATGCAGGAATCACAGGGAAAAGTGCGGACGCCCGGAATGTGCGGGAATTCCCGGGATGTCCCCCAGCATCAGGGATCTGGTGGCACCTGGCGGTCGCATCCCGAAAAAGCACCGAGAGCGAGGGATGCCAGGAAAGCGCCTGCTCCCACCTTCCCAGCTCCTCTGGAGCTGGAATTCGCGGCTGGAGGGTGTCTGTGAGACTCCTGCTCCCCCCAGGAACAGCCCCCGAGGTCCTGGCCCTGCAGTAAGTCCGAAATGTCATCGACTGAGCAGCCACAGAATCCAAAGTTCTCAGAGTTACCCCGCACGGGCTGAGGAATAGCAGAGTGCAAAAAGAAGAGAAATTTAAATAATTCAGGGTTAAAGATCATCCAACAAGGAGAGAAGAAAGAAGAGGAGGGGAAAAAAAAAATCTCAAACGGACTCTGCTTGAATGGCAGAGAAGAGAATAAGTGTAAAATCTCCATTGTGTCAGAGAGCAGCACCAGATGGACTGGAGAAGTTTCTTCCAGCCAGGGACCATAAAGCCTTGGAATCTTTAAGGTTGGAAAAGACCTCTGAGGTCATTAAATCCAGTGCCAAGCCAGCACCACCACCAGCACCATCAAACCCTGTCCTCAGTCACATCCTCACAGTCTCCAGACATTTCCAGGGCTGGTGATTCCAGCCCTGCTCTGGGCAGGCTGCTCCACTGCTTGGCAACCCTNTAAATCCAGTGCCAAGCCAGCACCACCACCGTGTTCACCACCAAACCCTGCCCTCAGTGCCACATCCTCACAGTCTGCAGACATTTCCAGGGCTGGTGACTGCAGCCCTGCTCTGGGCAGCCTGCTCCACTGCTTGGCAACCCTTTCCATGAAGAAATTGTCCCTAATATCGAGTTTAAACCACCCTCTCGTGCAACTTGACGCTGTTTCCTCTCATCCTCTCACTTGTTGGGAAGGAGACCAACTCCCACTTGGCTCCAGCCTCTGTGTTTGCTGACAAGTTCAGGTACCATCCCTAGAATGTAATGGATAAAAATAATGTAAAATGAACATTGGGAGCCCACCTGAATAGTTTTAGGACCAACCACCCCATCCTGACAGTGCCCATACCCACAGAAAGTGGAACTGTGCTGTGCAGATTGAGAGCCAGAACACCTCAGCATTTTCCCAGCAGGCTGCACTTGCAAGGAGTATTTCTGTCAGTGGATGTTCTCGTTACAAGGTGTTAAATTTGGCTAACAAATATACTGCTCCTTTTTAATGTACAACACGGCTGCACTTCAGTCAGCGTTTCTCCCCTCATTAAAAAGTAAAACAAAACCTCATCAGCACAAGGTGATTTGCATACAGAGGCTTCCCTGCCACGTGTAAAACATGAAGTCACATTTCATTGAAAAAGCCCCAAAAAGGATTATGCACTCACTTCAAAGGGCTTGTTTATTATTCAGCGTTTGAGAGGTTACAAAGAACCCCAGAAGGATTTGCTGGATTTGTTTCTGCAATTACTGTCACAAATGTACTCCAGTCGTTTATTTTTGTGGTGGGAAGATGAAGTGAAAGGTCACACAGCCCTCAATCCACATGGAGGTTCCTAGAAAAGCCTGGATAACCTTCTTGCTGATCAATAGAAATTAGAAACCTAAAATGTGACAAAACATGGGTGGCCTTTGTCCAGAAGGCAGCTACATTCTAGGAGGAACTTAAAAAATAGGACACACCAGGAAGTGAGGAATTTTTGGGTGTGATTCCCTCTTTTTCACAAGTTCATTAGTAACTGGGGATCATCAACCAGCCTCTTTACCTCTTCCTTTTGTTTCTCTCTTTGTTTCCCTCAGCATCCTCTTCAGTGGCATCAGCACTGTTGGCCACTTTGGAGGGGCTCTAGGGATGGAGAGGCACCTGTTAAAATCTCTTTACTGCACATTCTACACGTGTGCTCATACCCTGTGTTTTCTGATCCCTTTTCCAAATCCCATTCAACTACAGAGTCCTGATCTCAGGGGTAAATATGGTCTCAAAGTAAAGTCCACATAAACTTCAAGGCAAAAGGAATTTATAAGATATTGGACAGAGAAGCAGTATGATCAAAGTGAAACATCAAAAAAAAATCCCCCCATTTTTTTTCCAGACTCAATCTTTAGGTGCAAAGGAAAATAACTTCAGTTGGCTGGTTGTTTCAGTAAAAGCAGCTCATTATTTGAAGGAAGAAACTCTTCCCCCAACCTAAGAGAAATGGAGATTTACAGTTCAGTCCCCACCTGGCTTGGGATGACAGCAAGACTTTTTGACAAGGTCCAAAAGGCCTTTTTATCAAGGTCCAAAAGAGTCAGAAGCCCAGGGTCTGGAATATTTTAGCCTTAGAACCGTAGAAAAGAATCACAGAATGGTTTGAGTTGGATGGGCTTAAAGGTCTTTTTCCCACCTTCCACCATCCCAGGTTGCTCCAAACCCCATCCAACCTTGGACACTTGCAGGGATGGGGCAGCCACAGCTGCTCTGTGCCCAGAAAGTGGAGAATCCTTGGCTGAACTCCCCCTTCCCCTGATTCAGAGAGGTGTGTAACTTCTGTGTCCCCTCTGGGGAAGGTGTTATCCATGCACTCCTCCTGTAGGAGATGTTGGAGTGGGAAGCTGATCAGTCTGGCTGGGACTGAGCACAGAGCCTCCTCTGCCTGGCTGTTCTTAAAGGCAGGGTCCCAGTCAATATTTCTTGTAGTCAAGGAGAATCTGAGTTGAAAGGAATTTAAATTGTGTCCCAACAAAGCACTATGGCATGGAAACGGGACAAAAAACTTGGATGCACGTTCTGGATCTGGAGATTAATGAGAAGCTTTGGGGCCCAGGCAGCACTAAAAAAGATTTCCAGGGATTTCAAGACCTATGGCCAGATCTCTTGGGTAAAGTTATTAATGGGATTGCTTTACCCAGGCTGAGCTGCACAGTTTGGTGAGTGAAAAAACCCTCAAGGATGATCATTAGTCTGTGGCTCTGCAGTTTTTTATGTTTACATGCAGGAGTTGTGACCAATGGTGACAGCTTTGGCACCTTGAAGAGTGTTTGTGATTGCCAGAGGAAATCCTGCTGGAATTGTTGGACATCTGCCACTTACAGGTTTATCACAGAATCCCAGGATGGTTTGGGCTGGGAGAGACCTTAAAGCCCATCCCATTCCACCCCTGCCAAGGGCAGGGACACCTTCCACTGTCCCAGGTTGGCCCAAGCCCTGTCCAGCCTGGATTTGGACACTTCCAGGGATCCAGGGGAGCCCTCAACCCAAATTAGGCTGATGTGGAGCATCCTCTGAGGTTAATATACCAAACATCAGGTGTAAAGCAACTCTTGCTCTTCCAGAGCAGCTGTTTCCCCAAGGAGGGGCACTCAGGGGTGTCAGAGCTTCTGAGAACACTGAAGTTTTCATCTGTTTGTTGCATTCACAGGAATATATCAAATATCATGTTATATCTGCATGGCTTTGGAGTGAGCTCTAAAAAGCACATTGCTAACTGTGTGAGGCTTGTTAAAATCAGGAGTTTAGATGTGCCCTGCAAATAAGGGAAGGAACTGGTTCAAGAAAAATGTCCTTGGTACTGTCATTCCTACAGGAATAAAAAAAAAAGGAAATTTATCTTCCATTTAAAAAAACTTTGCCTCAGATGAGGGCTTTGGTATTTATAGAGAAATACTGGTAAATTTGGTTATAAGTGACAAAGAGGTTGGGTAATCCTGACTGATCCTGAGGCTTCATATCTTGAGAAAATCATATAAAACCTGCCTCTTGAACAAGTTTCAAAAAACACATGAAGAGAGCTCTAAAAAGACAGTGGTCACTGAGCTGAGGGGAACAAAAGACAGCAAGCCCACTCTTAAAATCAATACATCATCAAATACCATTGTGATAAATGCTGTAAAAAACTCTGGGGTTTAGGATGGACACATCAAAGTGGAATAAGAAGTTTATAAGTTCACCTACTCTATGCTTACACTCCTCTATCAACCAAGCTCCATTTATGTGTCCCAAAGCAGAGACAACCTTCTTTTCTCAAAATACCCTGCAAAAGTGGAGAAGGGAGAGTCTGACTTCAAAAGCTCTCCAACACTGTAACAGTAGATCAAGTGTATTTTAATTAGAAAAAGGTTCAGGCTGCAGAGTACAGGTCTGGCTCTGGACCCAAACTGCTCTAACATGCAGCCTTGGCTGTCAGCTTTCAGCTGGGGCCTCTTTACTTTTACTGTGGAAATAAAAATGAAAAAAAAAAAAATCCTCCACTGAGGCCTTGGTACGAGTCCAAATTGACAATAAAGTTGCTGGAGTTCCTTGGGATTTACCCTAACAGGAAGTTTTATCGCTGCACATCAGCGTTAGTCATGCCTCAGGCTATGAGTCAAGTCAAAACAAAGCAATCACCTCTTAAATTGTGAGGGGAAAAGAAAGTAAAAGTGAAATTTGGAGTATGCTGTAGTCAATAACCTGGTGTTGGCTTCAGCAGGAGGAGGGTGTCACCCAGAAAAGTGTCTGTAGGAATTCCAGTCCTTGTTTTATGCACACGATACACATGAAATAGCAATTCTGAGAAGTGCAGCCCTTAGGGAAACATAGTTCTCACTTGTTTTGGTTAGGAATTGCACTTTTAATCAATCGTTCTTAAGGGTAAGAGGTCAGCAATTATTTTACCTTTAGATTTGGAGATTTCTGCCACCTGAAACTGGAGAAAAATAATCAGCTTTTACTAAGAGTAGGTTTCTTCTGCATGTGCTACATGAACTCAACAGCTCTGTTGATTTGCTGCAGCAGTTTTCTCCATTCTTTCAGGCTCTTTAGAGATTAAAAAAAGTTATTTTGAAGCAAGCAGGAAGTTTACCTGAGCCACTGCAGACAGTTCACCATAATAAAATACTATTTCATGGAAATTTGGCAAATTCCCTCCCCTCGTTGCTGGCATTTGGATGTTAAAATATCCAATAATGCATTTTGATTTCAAATTGTTTTGGTTACTTCACCCCTTGGAATACCACAGCTCTAGTCCAGATGTATTTTAATCTTCCTTCCTGCCCCTGCCAAATTTCTGTTTCCCATTTGCTGAGTGCTCTCATCATGAGCAATATGTCTATGTCACTTCCTCCCTGGATGTTCAGGCTCTTCCTTGACCCATGCAGTCTGGAAGAAGCAATGCCCAAAGGAAAATTCAAGCCCTTTAGGGTTGCTATTTTTAAATACAGGAACTTCTGTGGGGCTGTTTGAAAAGGAGATTCCTTTTGAAGATAATAAACCACGTGCAAGAAATAACATTTACAGCTCCTCCCCAAAGTCTCTTGTCCCAGCCCTGGGGCAGGTCAGCAAAAGTGACACTCCAAAAAGCATAAAATACCCAAAGAGAAGCCACAGAAAATCAGCTTTTCACAGCCTGATGCTGTGGGGTTTTGAATTATTTGCTGAAACACGTGGACATTCAGCAAACATCCACTGATCATGGATGCCCCATCCCTGGAAGTGTTCCAAGCCAGTTTGGAGGGGGCTTGGAGCAACCAGGGATAGTGGAAGGTGTCACTGCCCCAAGGCAGGAGGTGGGACTGGATGGGTTTTAATGCCCTTTCCAACCTAAACCATTCTGGGATCCTGTGCTCTGCATCCCCAGGCTTCTGGGATCTCTTCCTCTCTCCCTCTGCTCCTCAAGGATTGGCCTGACCTGCTGCAAACACTTCTTTGATCCCTACAGATGCAATCCAACAAATCCTCCTCTTCCCACATTACATGGGCACCTCTGAGCCCAGAGAGGCAAAGTTGTCCCAGGGGCAGCCCAGAGACCAGGAGCTCATTGCATTCCTTTTTGGTTTTCCTAGGACTCTGGGAACTGCCATCCCCTTTTAAATCCCTTCTGGCAATGACACTGCAGTTCTGAGCCCCACCTGGAGACAAGGTGAGCTCCCATTGAAAGCAGAACGAGTGGCAAACAGCAGGAATGTGCTCAGAGTGTACCAGGCTTCTCTCCTATGAAACAGCAAGAGCCATGCAGGTAAGGCAAACACTTTGTGCTTCTGCCAGGACCTTAATGCATTCCAGCTGAGAACCCTCGTGGCATTCAGTGGTGCCAGGGTGCTGGGGTCCCACTGCAGAGTGCAATCAGCAGGAAAAGCCCTGATGCTGCTCAGTGCCCCCATCCCACTCACATTCCTGTTTTACTGCCACTTTTCTGTTGCTTTTGCCTAAAGAAATACTTCCAGCTTATCTTTGAAAAATCTTGTGGTTTATAGTTTGCTATGAAAAGTAATGGTAGGTTTTTTTCTGTGCTGGCACTATGAGTTAAGTATTTTTCCATGTTATTAGGGGCCAGCTGATGGTACTTTTCCCCCTGGCTGACTCTCCTCTACCTGGACACTTACTGCCATGAAACTTTCAGGAATGTCCTCTCTGAGATTGCTGCCCTCTGGCAAATGTGCTTGAGTTGGACAATGAATTGCAAGATTTGAAAGTGAACAATACACAAACACAACACTCTTGTCTGATTGCAAGAAAATGAATGTTTTTTTTTTCCAAATCCAACAAGAAAAGGCATGCACTGAGCTGGACTTGGTGGCTCTCAGGGGACTGTTCATCATCATGGCCAGAGCACAAGAATGTCTGATCCTGTAGGTGAGTAGATTTTTGCTCTCAAGGCTCATTATTTACCAGGCAGTGACTGCATGTCGAGGTTCTCACCAGCAGCTCCAGCACTTCTTTATTCACAATGTAAATGTGCTGTGTAAATGCCTGTAAAACTTTATGAGCTCCATTGCCTCCAAGCACTTCCAGCCCAGGTATGGTTAATAAACCCTGCATGTTGCAGTGTCTGGAGCCCCTTCCCAACCTTCCAGGGCAATATTCCACTGGCAAAGAGCTCCCCTGCACCCCCTGAGCTGTGGTAGGGGTCTTTTGTTACCCAACTCTAAAAGACACAGTCCCTTTGTAAGGAGCTGTACCAGAGGTTTAATTAGCTTTACTTTTTCCATCCACCACCCGCAGCCTCCATCTCACACACTCCCTGCCTTACTTATTGACACTGCTGAGTGCCCACACAATCATCAATGATTTCTTTATTTCTCTAGATTTTTTTTTCAGGGTGAAAAGCAGCAGCCCGGCTCTCCTCGGTTTTCTGGAGAATTCCCACTAGGTGGCACCGATATCCAACATTCCCTCTCCACCCTGCGTGTGAATTCCCCTCGCTTTGCTCCAGGTTTTCTCTCCCCCTTTTTTTTTTGTTTCAGCATTTTCAAACTCTGAGCTCATCGGTTTTAATAACTACAAAAACAAACAGCTCCTAGGATCCTTTTTCCTGTCCTTACAGTGCGGGATGGATCCAAGCCAAAAGCCAAGTTCTGTTTTTTCACAGACAAAAAAAGATCAATTTCCAGAGTGGTTCCTACAGCTGGTTCAGGAGTCTGACTGGCACAGACATTCATTATTGCTTTTAGGACCTTCATCATTCGAGTCCTTAGAGGTTCTTTACTTTGTCATCCTCACTTATGTGCATAATAAACCTGGCCTCTGCAGGAACTCCCTGATCCCAGACAGACCAGGGGACAGGGAAAGCTGTGAGGAAAACTGATGGAGCAGTGACTGAGAGCTGCCAGCAGCCATTCATCTTCCAGGAAATAAGAGAATGCCTCGAATGAGGCTTTGGTAGCAAATAAAACACAATAATTCTTCCAACAGGAAGTAGTCAAGAGTAATGTCACTGATAGCACTGAAGTGATTTTGGATATCTTTCAGAAGAGACTGAGATTTTTCAGCAGGTCTTTTGAAAATTCAACCCTTTTCTCCACTCCTCCATACTCTTATAGGTTCCCACACAAATAAGTAGAATTCCTTTGGACTGGAACTAATTTTAGTTTGTAATGTAACAGCAAAGCCCTTCCAAGACTAACAATTAGGAAAGATAGCTGTGTTTTGGGAAAAACGCCTGCCCACACTTTCCTGGTGAATAGAAAGGAGTTAGAAGTCAGTAACTCCAATTAAATTAAAACTACTATTTGGGGATAACCCTGTCACTGACTGGAAAAACAGCTTCTGTTTCTGAGTCTGCCAGGACATGATAATATCATTAACAGAGACAACAGTCCCATTAAAATGAATGTGGATATAGCTGATGAAGTCCTGAGTTCATTTTAATCTAATTTAAAATTCCTTATCTACATTTCTTCAGAATTTAAACATAAATTCCTGAGCAGTTCTTTTTCTCTCCTCAAATTAACTTTACAAAGTAAGAGTTTCCAAACTCCATTTGAAAGTCTCCATTTCAGATCCTTTCAAAATCACAAGGATATTCCAGACATAAACATCAAGGAATGCACATTAGTTCATCACTCACCATCTTGCAGTGCAGTGATAATATAAACAATTTATGAAGATGGGATTTCTGGAAGGCCAGGCAGCTTTACAGCTGTGAGATATCAGACCCTGGCTTTTATTCAGGTGCTGGGAAAACAAAGACTGTGAAAAAAAAGTGGATAAGTGTGACAAGACTGGAAAAAGCAGGGGATGGAATCATTCAAAATTCACTGACCTATTTACTCCTGCATTTGCCAAGCCTCCAGCCTGGAGAGCCCAACGGGAAATGCACCAGGAAAAAGTAATCACTGGAGATTACCCTATGGATGAGAGAGAAGCAATGTCTGCAGTCAGCCTTCCCAAGCTCAACGATTTCCTCTAACTCATAAAAAGTGGAATGCAACTGCTGTCCTCTGAAACAGCAGCATGGGAAGCCCTTTCCCTTGCAGATGGGACAGAGAATTCCTCAACACTCCGGGCTCCTGTGTCCTTCCACCTGCCTGCTGCTCCCCCAGGAGCCAGGGAGTTTTCCTCCCGTTTAGGATTTTCCTCTCCCATCCCCACCTGGCTTCAGGCACAGCCCCAAGGCTTTGATGTCCATCCTCGGGGCAGCCCGAGCTGCTGTTTGTATTTCACCCCCGGTTCAGAGGGATCTGCAGCACCAAAAAAACCCCACAGAAGCAAAATACAAACAGATCCCTGTGAAAATGCACAAAATGTGCTGTTAGATCGGTGCACAAAGGCTCAAATATCCTGCCCCTTAAATGTAGGAGTATTCAGATTATCATTAGCACTCAATCATTATTATTTTTCTTTTTTGTTCCTCAGGAACCGGCGTTTCCAATTGCAAATTTCTCCTCAGGTGGATCACCCGGCCACTGTTTACAGTCAATTCACTGTTTAAAAGATACGGGATCCTACTCTTTATTTTAGGTGTTTACTACTGTTTTTATGGAAGCTGTCATGTTAAGAACAATGGAGCATGTAATGGCATGAAGAGGCTTGGTTTTTTTTTTCTCCGGGGATTGCAGCAAAAGGCTGATCAAATTTCAGCGTTTCTTAGAAGTTGCTCTGCCTTGACAGGCAAGTGATGGCAGAAAGTCACGTAGGACAGTTCCAAGTGCATCCTGCACGTGTCACTGTAAAGGGAATTTGTAGCTCTGTGACAGAAACAGCTCCACTACTTTCCAAGTGCTGCTACAACAGCTGAACATTGGAATGCATCTCCGTACCTGCATGAATTATTTACAAAGGATAATGGGTCTGAGCCAGTAAAATGACAAGGCTGTTTTAAGTCAGGAAGCATCAGAAACAAGATGAAGTCACAGTGTAGCCTCCTCAGTCATCTCCATCAGGAGCCACATTTCTCACCTCAGTGGGGAATTGTTTCAATTACCCTTTGTACCCCCACAAAAATTTCTCTCCTGTGTTTAATTTCCTGCCATGAATGCTGAAGGATTCACAAAAAGGTGTCTTTATGTGCATGCATGAAGTAAAAGTCAATCATCATCATCCCCTATTCCACATCCAGAACTGGGGGCACCAGAACATAAATGGCAAAGCCCTGGTAACTTGGAGTGTCCAGTTTGGGATGCCTTATGTTTGATTATTTTTCCCCCCAGAATATTAAATAGCAGAGAACTTTATTAAAACACAGCCTTCCAATCTGGGCATCAGCAAACAGAATTCAACTGATTGCTCAAGCTGGACATTCAGACATAGCTCAGCTATAAAAATCCTGACTTCCCCCAATGTCACAAACTATGACCTCAAGCAGGGGTAAATTCAGTTTTCCCAGGAGCATTCAGCTTTTCAAGTGCAATCTTTTTTATTCCTGCAGCTCCTGATCACTAATGAATGACACAGCATGTTAAAACAATCTTTGTGTGTCTGAGTAAGCTTCAGCCAGTGGACAAAAAGGTTAAACATCTGCAGCTGGAATGTACTTTGTAGCTGGAGAGGTAATAACAGATGCCTTGCCAGGACATTCCTTCACTTCTGGCAACCAAAGGAATGGGCTGTGACTTGTGTGGGACAACCTCCACGTTTCCATCACTTGGGATCCCTGATCCATGGATTGGGAAGATTAAATTAAAATAAAAATAAAGAAAAGACCTGCTGCCTGATCTGTTCAGCTGCTGTGCTCATTACACCATTCTGGAAAAACTCAAAGCTGTTCCATGATCGTTTTTATTAGAGATGTAATAATTGGGGCATCGAGTTTAGTAAAACTGACAGTGAAAAAAAATGACAGAAAATACAAAAAAATGGCAGAAATACAAGAAAATTATCTTATGAGGAGGAAGATAAACAAAGGAAATAAGCAAACCAAAAACTGTAGTTCTGTGGTGTCCAAATTACAGAGGGGTGCACTTCCAACATCTGGTGAGATGATGGATGTGGTTGATGATGAGAACCTGTGTCCGAAGGAAATGGGATTTTTCTGACATCTCTCCCCTGATCAGGTTCTCAGTTATCCAGGTCTGAGTGCATGGAGAGGAAAATACAGGGCTACAATTTATACTTTTCTCAAAACTCAGAGGAACTTCATTTTGCTCAGCATTTTTTGGTTCAATCTGAAGGAACTGGCCGATGCTTTGGCCCGTGGCTGGTGCTGAGCAGCACAAACTCAGGGGCAGTTGGGTTGCACAATTCTCCTTTGCCCAGGAAATGAAAGCAGAGCTGATAAATGGCTCTGTGTCAACTCCTGCCACCAATTCCCTCTGCAGCTCCCCACTGCCCACAAACCACTCATCCCTCATCTCTCCTGATGAGATCAGTAACATTTCTCTCCTAGCTACTAATTTAATGCTTTTTAATATATTACAACCTCTTTTAGGTCCAAACCTTTCTATTTTGGGACTTCCAATTCAAATTTGCCTAATAGCTTTGTATAAGAGTCCCTTGCTCCCAATAAATTCCTCATTTCAGCTTTAATTGGTTTGTTCACGGAGAATCACAATTTACACGAGGTGAAGAGATCTATCACTAGCAGCTACTGAATATAAGTGATATTTGATTACAGAAAATGAGTTAGTAATTTGCTTTTTTTCCTAGTATTTGTTAATGATATTGCCAATTTCTACTAGCAGTTAAAGTATATTTACACCATAATCAATTAAATGTATTTGGAATAGACATTAAATAACACTGTGGGTTCAGTGTCCTTTTAAATTTACATTTTATCATTTTAAACCCTTTAAAATGTCAGCCAATTGTTCCCCAGTGCAAAGTAATCAAAACTAAAGGCACAGACTGGTTTTATGAGTGGTGATGTAAGCAACAAGTGGAAACACAAAAAATTAAATCTTTTGAAAAGCTGTAACATTGAAGTATAAATCACCCCAGGTGATTTGAAAGTCTCAGTCCAAAAATAAAGAATTATCTCATTTCACTCAGCAGAGCTCAGCCTGAAGAGCCTGGAAATGGAAAAAGCACAGGACAGCTCTGAAGGACTTTGGTAGAGGGAGGGGAGATGGAGTTTGGGTAATGCCGAGAAACTTCCTGGAAATATTTTTGTGAAAGAAATGGATGCTCTAAACCAGCATGAAAATACCTCAACTTGAACCACTCATGGTTGGAACAAAAGATTTTAAATGTAACTTCGAGTACCCCAGGAAGCTTCCTAAAGAGAAGGGAAAAGGTCATGATTTTATTTATTTTTTTTAAATCATCATTATTTCACAGCAATTACAGTTCTTTCCTGGGTGTCTAACTCATTTCAAACACTTTGGTCCTCAAACTGAGAGCAAGGTATTTCATTAAATGAAAATATATCAAACAGATGTTTGAAATACACATAGAAATCATATTAGCTTGTGGTACTGACTGCTATTAATTACTGGAATATGCAGAATATTTGAATAAGAATTTCTTCAGCTTCTTTGATGTTGCTTTTCTATTAAAGCCAGAATAATGCCAATGCAAACCACAGATTCATGGGTTAAATATATTTAGGAAAAAAACAACTTTGGACATATTAATTTGAATTTTTTGCTTATTCTTCTAGTGTAGCTTGAGAGTTGGTTGGGTTTTGTTTGTCCTGTAATAAAATACACTAGGAGAGGGAGCTGTATTTAGGCTAAGTCTGAATTTGTGCTGATGAAGGATATGTGACCTATCTCACGTCTTTAGGCACCACAGAGGGATTTGGGAGCACTGAACGAGGATGGCACAATTTTGGGAGCCTGGACTGAGATGCACCAGAGGCCTGGGCTGGGCTCTGGGGGAAGAAAGGGCCAAGGACAGTGAAGGCTGTGACAATCAACACACAAATCAAAGTGCAGCCAACGAGCTATGAAAAGATAGAATAATGTGATGAGTAGGTTTAGATGGGATATTGGGGAAGGAATTCTTCCTTGTGAGGGTGAGGAGGGGCTGGGATGGAATTCCCAGAGCAGCTGTGGCTGCCCCTGGATCCCTGGCAGTGCCCAAGGCCAGGCTGGACAGGGCTTGGAGCAGCCTGGCACAGTGGAAGGTGTCCCTGCCCATGGGTGATCTTTAAGGTCCCTTCCAACCCAAACCATCCATGAACACTTCAGGTGCTTGGCTACTGGAGGCTCTTTGCAGCCTTGCCGGTGCCCCTGAGCCGCAGACGGTGCCGGCGGTGCCACCACTGACACANCTGAGGGGCCGAGGGGCCGAGGCTGGAGGCTGGAGGGGCGGGCAGGGAAGCGCGGCTCGCTGCGGACGGACGCGGCGGGCACCCAATGCGCTCCGGAGGGAGGGCAGAGCCCCGCGGCCCGACCCAATGAGGCCGCGCCCGGAGCGGGACTTCCTTCGGGGATCCCGCGGCGGGGGAGCCGCGGCCGAGCGGGGACACGTCAGTGCGGGGCCGGGACCTGCCTTTGTTCCCCGCAGCCCCTCCCCGGCCGCAGGCACCGGCGCACGGCCACAGGGACGCGGAGCATCCCCGGCATGAGCCCCGCTGCTGCCCGCACCGCAGAGACCGCCCCGGGCGCCGCGGCCGTGCCCAGGGGCTGAAACGCTGGGCCGGCCCCGCCTCCGCCGTCCCTCCTTCCCTTCCTCCTTCTCCTCCTCCTCCTCCTGCTCCTCCCGGGGCCTCCGATGCCGCCGCCTCCCGCCCGCTGCTGAGCCGTGACGGGCGGGGGCCCTCGGGACCCCGCCGGGGACATGGGCAACGGGATGTGCTCCCGGAAACAGAAGCGGATTTTCCAGACGCTGCTGCTGCTGACCGTGGTGTTCGGGTNACGCACTGAGTGTCACAGCCCCGCTGTCACAGCTCCCTTCATCACCACACCAGCCCCTTCCCGAGGCGGCCCCGCCACCGGGGAATGCGGGGCTGAGGGGATACGGGATGAGGGGATGAGGAAATGAGAGGATGAGGGGATGTGGAGCTGTGGGGATGAAGGGCTGAGGGTAGGAGAGGATGCGGGACTGCGGGGTTGAGTGGCTGAGGGGATGGGAGGATGAGGGGATGCGGGGCTGAGGGGATGAGTGGCTGAGGGGCTGCGGGGCTGAGGGGATACGGGCTGAGGGGACGAGGAAATGAGANCTGCCCGCACCGCAGAGACCGCCCCGGGCGCCGCGGCCGTGCCCAGGGGCTGAAACGCTGGGCCGGCCCCGCCTCCGCCGTCCCTCCTTCCCTTCCTCCTTCTCCTCCTCCTCCTCCTCCTCCTCCTCCTGCTCCTCCCGGGGCCTCCGATGCCGCCGCCTCCCGCCCGCTGCTGAGCCGTGACGGGCGGGGGCCCTCGGGACCCCGCCGGGGACATGGGCAACGGGATGTGCTCCCGGAAACAGAAGCGGATTTTCCAGACGCTGCTGCTGCTGACCGTGGTGTTCGGGTTCCTGTACGGGGCGATGCTGTACTACGAGCTGCAGGGCCAGCTGAGGAAGGCTGAGGCCACGGCGCTCAAGTACCAGCAGCATCAGGAGTCGCTCTCGGCTCAGTTACAAGGTACTCCCTGGGCAGGAGCCTCTGCTGCCCTTCCCCAAGGCTTGCAGAACGCCCTCCTCCTCCTCCTCCTCCGGCTGTCCAGCCTCTCTCAAAGTTTTGCTTCTTCTCCCCCTTCTTCTCCTCCAGCTTGTGGGGTTGTGGGGTCTCCCCGCCTTGGGATCCCAGCCCCGCCGAGGCCAGGGTGAGGTTTTGTTGTGGATTCCTGGAGGGCTCTCGTGCCCTTTCGCTCCCACACATCCTGCAGTGACTCCTAGTCCCAAAGGACTGCACATCACTTGGCAATTCCTGGCAGAAATGCAGTGCAGACCGTGTCCAGTCTGCGATTTTTGTGGGCTTCTCTGTTGTCTTGCAGGGTTTAATGTTGAGCATCCATCTGCAGTTCCTGGGCAGCATAAACCTCAAATAGCTCCAGGATGGAGGGGGAGGAGTATTCTAATAAAGTGGTTTTAAAGGGCGATTTAAAAGTAAAGTTCAAGGAAGTTACTTGAGTAAGGCTGTTCTATTATGTTTGTAATAACTTTGAATGTCTTGGCTTAAAGGTGCCACAAAAATACAGATCCTTGTGTGTCTTGGTTTGAGGATGCAGCAGATGGGTGTTCTGTAGTTGAAGATGAAAAGTTGTCCATGTCTCTGACATCTGCATGCCAAGAAATCAGAAGCAAAGCAGCAGGGATGTACCTGAAACATCAATGGTCTGGGAAGTGAAAGACCCCAGCACCTCTCTAATTGTCAAGTGCAAGGTTATCAGGTCAGCACAGACAAAGCCCAGAGCAAACTTTCAAGTTTTCTTGCTCAAAATAGCATGAAAGGAGAATCAGAGGGATCTGCAGCACTAAACTTCAGAGTGATCCTCAGCCATCCTTTTCCCTGTGGAAGCATGCATCAAAGCATGCCTGGCAGCACACAGTTTGTGTGCAGGGAGCACAGAGTTGGGTTTATTCTGTTAGATTCTTACAGTGGTTTGTTCCTTTCAAAGTGTTCAGTCACCAGCTGACACCATCCTTACTTACTTCAATTTTAGGCAGTTTCCAGGTAATACCAGGCAGCTCTTTGCCAGAAACCTTCATTTTAGTCACAGAAAAGGTGTAAGTGTTTGGCTGGGAAGGGGGTGTGTGGCAGATGGCTAAAGGGCTACTCTTGCTAGGCTGTGCATTTGCCAACAGAGGACACAGGAACATCTTGTTCTTCAGGCTAAAATTTGACAAGTTGGCTTTTGCTGTTGCTCTGGCTTTGCCAAAGAGGAGTGTGCAACAAACTTTATCCTGACACAGAGGGGAGATTCTCTGCATGAGATATGGGAGGTCTGGGCTGTTTGTTTGAACTTTCTGTGCATGATTTTGAGTAGCCATCCAAGCATGTTCCCTGGAAGCAGCAGGCAATTGTGGGAGCTGCATTTTCTGTAATTCTCATGCTTGTTTCAGTGTGTCAATGGGAAATGGGAAATGTGGACCAGGATCTGATAACATTAATAGATTTGATGATCCATGCAATAAACTCACATGGTTCTGGGATCCATGCCAGTGTATCAAGCCCATTAAGCAGGAGAATTTATCTGTGCCAAGTATGGTAGCAGTAAACCCTGTTTAAAAAAATAATCACTGGCAATTAAGTCACAGAATAGAAGGAGAAATAAAATGTGACAATAAAAAATGGTTCTTTAAATTTTCCTATGTTCTGGAAGTAGCTGACAGAGGGTGAGAGCCCAGAGAAATACTAAATGGGCAACGAGGGGCTGCTGCTGCAATGTCCCACTAAAGTAAAGGGAAGTTACATTCCTAAGGACTCCAGAGGATCTGGGAATAAACTTTTCTTGCCTGTCTTTCTGCAGTGGCCTCCCCTGCACAGTCACCCTGGTTTTTGCAGTAGAGTTTGTCAGTGAGGAGAGCACAGGGAGTTCAGAGCCTGTGCCCACACCCAGCTCACCTGCAGAGGCACAAGCTCACTGGTGATATCCAAACCCATTCCTGAACCTGTCCCATTTCACTCTTGGTTATGGAGCAACAGGAAGGAGTTTTCTTTAAGCAGAGACTTGGAAACAACATAAAATGCTATCAGCAAATCCAGTGTGCAGGTGGAGTATCTGACTGCACTTTGAACTTTCAATTTTAAATGACCTGGATTTTAAATCAACAATGTTCCTGTTGCCAAATTAAAAAAAAAAAAAATCAACAAAAAACTATGAACATCTGAGCTACATCTCTTGGCTGTCCAAAGATTATTCTTTGAGTTTATTGCTTTATGAGAACAATAAAATTAAAGTGTTGCATTGGTAAAGTAATGCAGCTTCTCTTTTCCATGCAGTATAACCAGTTTTTCTATAGAACCTGGACTAGAGAGAACTTTGGGGCCTGAAATATGATGGAAGTACTCTGAAATCTATTAAACCAGTTAAAGGGCAAAGTTAAAGGAGAGTGCTGCAGCAACAGGGATTGATTTCTTGGTGTTCACATCTCTCCTGGGTGATTGAATAAGACTTCAAAGCTGAGCAGAAAAGGATACCTTGGACTTCTATTTCCTGAACAACCATTTCATCAGGAGGCTTTTATAGGTTTAAATGTAAACTACAAAAATAACAGGCAGCTTCTGAAAGTGGTGTTTTTGAGACTGCTGAGGCTGTGTTGTGGCAGGCTGGCTGTCCCCCTGGGAGTCTGGCTGGAGTGAATCTCTTGGAGGACACTGAAGTTTCACCTGTTGTCTCACTTTTTGTAGGGTTTTGTTGTGACTGCTGGAGCCTGCAAAGGCAGTTGCTTTCCTGATTGCACACAGAGGAGCTGGGGAGTGCCCCTGTCAGGGCTTGTGAGTGAAACTTGAGTCCATTTGTGAAATGCCTGAGGTTCCTGGACACTCCTGAGTTTGTGGATACAGTGGCAGTTTGGGACCTCAATGCCTCTGGTCTGCCAAAAATCTGAATCAAGATCCTCAGCTGTGCTCAGGGTGCAGCTCCCCTCACTTCCTGCTGCCCCCTCTACAATCTTTCATGTTTTTATGGGGTTTTTTCATCTGTGAAGGCAACAACAACCTTCTTTTGGTACTTGCCAGTTCTTCATGCCCGAATGAGCTGTTCTTTCTGTTTTTCCATGAAAAGCCAGCTGTCTTAGATTTTTATCTTTTTCATTGCCTTGTTTTGCTCAGACACAGCAACACATGAAGGAGGCTCAAGCTCCTGGGAATATGTGGGAAAATACCAAGGCAGAGGCACAGATCACTGGGAAATGGTGCAGGAAGGGTCTCAGAATCATTTAACACATGCACCTGATCTTCAGATCTTCAGAGAGCTGCATGTGGCCGTGGTTTTGGGGGGGTTCTGCTGTCCCTGGTGTTCACAGCTTCAGCCACTCTGCTGACAAAGTGTCTGTGCCCCTTGGAATAAGCCCAGGGTAGCAAGGGAAGGATGGCAGACCTGGGAAACACAATAACTGGGTGGGATCTTAAACTCACCCTCTTTAGAGGATCAGACTGCAGAAGATTTTGTGGAAGAATATCCAACTTTGGCATTTTTCTCTAACAAAGTTCTGCTAGGCATGGAGAAAGTAGGGCTGCTTTTGTAATCCACAAAGGGAACACCAGGGGCAAAATTTAGAGATGACACAATTTTTTTTTCACTGCTGAGAAAACCTTAAAGTCATTGTTATCTGTAAGGGCTTTCATAGAGAAGCTGATCTTCCCACTAAGCTGATTATTTTAAAGTCCCATTCTCTGAGCACTGTATACATTTGAGACATGGAGATAATCTTACTTAGTGTTTCTTAAAGTGACAAAAGCAAAACGTGATGCTCTTTGCCTCCTTTAAAACCATGTCAGACTAAGTCTTGAACTGCTGGCCATAGAGGAACAGGCTTCAGTTGCTACAACAGAACCACACCGAGAGCTGTAGGTGAGCCTGATTGTACCTGTGACTGCTGCAGGATTGTAGATTGATGTAGGAAGTATCTACAGGGGTCTTTTTAGCCCTTGCAGCTCCTGCTTTCTCATCCTCTGGGTGTTAAGTAACCCCTCATGCACTATTTTAATCTGTTTAATCTGTTTTAATCCCTAATCCTAATAATCTACAGTTAGTGCTTCTTGCTTCCTTAATTTTTTCCTGTTCTTCCTGTGAGTCTTAACGTGTCTGATGGCTCTGTGCAATCTCTGTGCAGCCTGAGACTGTCCTGTGATCCTGGCAGCCAGCCCTGCTGGGATTCTGGACTTGGGAGTTTTCCCTACTGTGGACAAGGATTTCCTCCAAGGTTTCTGATCCAGTGCTGGAAAGGACCAGCTGTAAAGCAAAAGCAGATTCCTCTGTTGAGCCAATTGTCCTAAATCAGGGCTCCCTGAGGGGGTGAGCTGCTGGGAGCTGGGAGCTCCGTGGTGGCTTTGTGTGTGTGTGGAATTGCACAGTGCACTGCAGCACTGCATCACAGCTCTGTGCCACTTCAGTGCTTCATGTTTATCATCTCTGCATGCAAATTGCACAAAGGACACAGTTCTGGGTGCACTTCACCATTGCCTCCCTCTCTCACAGTGCCTTCAACTGGTACCTTGAGTTGGCAGAGGTGGATAATTCCAGATAACCCAAAATCTTGAGGCTGAGCTGCAAAGCAGACATATATCTAATTTATACATACTTACATGTACATGCAAATTCATATATATATATATAAATATACATCATTTACCTCTTTCATGCTAAAATTGGGAAGAATCAGCACTGCTTTTAATGGCTTATTTTTCACATGCATCAGACATGAATCTACTGCAGCTCCTGTGTGTTTGATTGTTCTTCCTAATAGCAGAACCCTGAATTCCTGTTATTCCTGTGCCTTTCAGGTTGCACAGAACACTGCAGCACTTTGAGAGTGTTTTGTTGCTTCCTGAGAGATCCATGGTGGCACTGTAAGAGGAGAAGTTGGTTCTGTTTGTGTGCTTCCCCTGAAATGGCTTTGCTCCCTGGCTTTTGCTGTTCCCCCTCCCCAGTTTAGCACAGGATGCAAAATAGATCCAAATCTTTGTTTCTGATGATGATTTAAGCCTCCTAAAGCTGTCAGGGATGGAGCTGAGTGCACATTTCAGAGCTGGGACAGCAGGAGAGGTTGATGGTGGTGAGTTTGCATTCTGGCTTCTTGGACAGTCATCTGCTGCCACATATTCCTGCCTGCCTGAATTCCTTAAAAATGATGTTCCAAGCACATTGTCTCACTGGGCTGGCTGCTTGTCAGCCTGTGAGTTTGGGTGGAGCAACTTATGAGTAAGGTTTCCACCCTCTGGGAGATTTGAGTGCCCATTATAGCATTTCTGATGTGCTGGTGAGGATATTGCCAGCAATTTGTGGCCAGCACAGTTCACTTTGCTCCTTTTGGAATGGGATCCTTGCAGGGAAAAAGTCATTTAGTGTGCCCTGCTGAAAGTCAGGTGCTGCTTTGAGGTTTGATGGTAATGATAGCTAAATAAATCAGATTACTGGAAAAAAACTGAGCTCTGCAGAACAAGTAATTAAAGCTGAATCCTTTGTTGGGTGATTATTCTTGGCATTTTCAGGATTCAGGAGTGTGAATTTCTACTCATACCAGAGCCTGAGGTGAGCACTTGAGGAATTCAGCCTGTTTGGATGCTGTCCTTGTTTAAGGAAGGGTCTTGTGAGCTGAATGCACTTCTGTAGCACAACCTGAACCTCTTGAGATTTTCTAGTATGTATTTTTAATTAAGCAATAAAAGAAACTGCAAATGCTCTACCTCATTCTCTGCATTTTCCCCCTCCCCCAAGGTACCTGAAATCAGCCTGCTGTTTTATTTTGCTGAGGTGACTCAGACCCCAGAGTGTGACAGTCATTTCCAGGGCTTAATTACAGAGATGATGAGAGAAGTATGGCCTGCCTGAGCTTCTGTTCACACCACCACAGTGACCTGAGCCATTTTCAGTCAAAAAATGAATCACTAACTCAAACTCTTGATTTCTGGGTGCAGTTTGTGCATCTATAGATTGGGGATTTTTTTTGTTTCAAGCTGCATTTTTTACTAATTTCTGAATACAGATTTTTATGTACATCCTGACACCATGTAGATGCAATCACTACAGACCTTCATAAAACTGAAAAAAATGTAAAACAATTTTTGAGAGAAGGAACAGGCCCTTGTTTTCTGAAACTGAGGGTTGAGCAGACCCAGAGATTCAGAGGTGATGTGAGGAGAAAACTCTTGTCTCTGCAGCTTTTATCAATGTTTTTGTGTTTTTCTGCTAATTTTAGTGTAAAATCACTACACAGGAAAAAAAAAACAACTCCTTTATTACCTACTGGTGTATAGAAACCAATAATGCAAGGTGGGATGCTGATCCCACCCCTGGTTCCAAGGGCTTTTGTGGTGTGCACTGGAAATAATTTCTGGAAAACATGATCTCCTTCCTGATAAAAGCCAGGTCTGAAGCCTATCTGTCAGGGATTAAATATTTAATCACATTTAATACCCCTTCTCCAACTTATTTTTAGCAGCAGCTATTACAGTTTACTCTTTGAACATGATAGATCCTTCCTTCTGTCCAAATTTATCTTAAATCTGTTGTTTCCTAGAGGTGTTATTGACTTCTAAGAAAGGCAGTTTGTGAGGCAGGGTGCAGTAAAAGGATTCTATTAAATGTAGATGTTTGTTTTGCTCCAGTTTAGAAATTAATGTTCCTGTCATCCTTACAATTGAATGGAGGCCACAATGATCTCTTGGAAATACAAGTGTGTGTTTCTGGGGTAAAGTGCATTAATGTGCCAAATTCTCCAGCTTTTCCCATTTTTCAGAACTGCAGTGAAGGCAAAACTATTTAGGATTATTTCTTAGGAACTTTTTAGTTCAAACTTCTTCCTGGAATACTGAGTAAGTCAGAGGAACAGGTTTATTTTAATTGATAGCTTGTTTTTGGTGCAGGATCTCTGATAACACATTATGCTTTCTCATAGGGGAAAAAAAATTAGGGAAAAAAAAAGTAAAAATCCAGATATTAAACACAAACTTTTCAAATTATTACAACTCTCAGCAAAAGAAATTATTAGGGAATTCAGTCAGAGCAGGGGTCATTTTGAAGCACAAATGCATGGTGTGGTTTTCCAGGAGGAATTTGACATGCCTGGCTGTAATTAGACAAAACCATTACACGATCATGTGAGTAAATTGCAAAGTGTAGGAGTTTGTTTGGAAGTAAAAGTAACTCTCATAGTCCACACAGGGCCAGCTGTGGTTTGCAGAGAGCAGAATGAGAGCAGCCCAGCCCTGCCTGGGTGTTCTACAATGGAGCCTCACACAAAATCAGTTTCACTTCACTTTGCTTTCTATTTCTGTGCTTTTTGTGGAAATTCAAACCAGAAAACTTTAGGGACATAAATTTTTAAATGCCTTCAATATTTTGTACAATATATTGTAAATATTGTGGCTTGGAGCAACATGGTCTGGTGGAAGTGAAAGTGGCAGGGGGTGGAACAAGCTGAGCTTTCAGGTCCCCTCCAAATCAAACATAAATAGATGTTTTTTTGTAATGTTGTTTTCTTGCTCCATACATAAAACAGAGATTTCCTAGTCTTTTTTGTGGGAATATTCATTTTTTTCCAAGATATTTTGCAGTGTCATTGGAATATCCATTTATTGCTAAACCCTCCGTTGAGTCTCTCAAAGAGATGGAGCTCACACTGTGATACTGAGATTCCTATGTGGTGGGGAACCCTGCTGCTGCACTTTGATAATCTCCTTCTGATAAGATAATCAGTAGTGAAATCAGTGGATCTTGTTTGAAAGCAGATTCACTGATTTAAATACAGGGCTGGAAGCTTGGGGAGCAGAGCTTGTTACATTAATATCTCCTCCCAGCATGAAATGTGTCAGAGGAGTCATGAAATGTCACCTGAGGTCAAAATTTTAATTACAGTCACTGGATTAGAGAATTTATCCTACACCCCATGTTGAAGGGATTCCTCTTTGACTCATGGAAATGTTTTACTCTCAGCAGAAAAGCTTCTTCCATGGGCTCACATGTTAAATGGTTCTATTTGCAGGGACAAGAATGGGGAATTAACTATTTTTATAGCAAGTCTGTGCTCTGCAGTCCTTCACAGTGTCACCAGAGAGGTGCCAGTGTGGTTTACCCACGCTGCTGCTTCAGCTCAACTCTGCCACAGTGTGAGGGAAAACAGCACTCAGTGTTGCCAAGACTACTGAAATCTGCTGGTTTTAAGTGAAAGGTACTACTGTGAGCTCACAGAAAGATTTCAGAGTTGTGCAACAAGCAGTTTTCATGTTGAAATCAGTAAAATTTCTTGTATCATGTATATTTAAATCCCAGTGTAATCTTAATTTTCCAGGCAGCTGGGGCATTTTAGACTCTGGGTCATCCTTCTGACAGACCAAATGATTAAATTACAAGGTCACAAAATTGCTGATAATGTGAACTAGGAAATGCTTCCTTTTAAATGTACAATAATGGCTTATTTTGCTTAATAACAGCTTTATTGCTTAGAGGTGCAGAGCCAAGATAAGAGAAGGAACCTTGACTGTTAAGTAATCTCAATTTCATCACCTCCCTGACTCCTGTGTTGTAATTAACGTTCAGCTCTGGTGGAAGTGGTGTAATCTGGGAGCACACAGGGCATTCCACACCTCCCTTCTCCCTCACTTCCTTTTCTTCATGGGGAAAACCTTGAGGACTTCATTTTATTGGGATGAGTTCTAGGAGTGTTCAGGGTGTCCTTGTTGAAGGTGAAAGGTCTTTCATTAATCTCTGAGGTTACCAGTTGAGTTTCTGGGCTCTGTGAGTTTGTGGGTCTTTGTTCATTTGTGTAGGTTACATTCTCTAGGTAATTTCAAGAATTAAGCTGACATCTGCATTAATTCCAGCTATATAACAGTGCCTATTAGCCATTAAATGACAACATTTCCCCCTCCCCATTTTTTACTATTCTATTAAATATAATGTAGAAATAAATTTCAATTACTTCTGCAAAGATCAGTCCAAAATTAAAAGCTTACCTGGGAAAAATGATTTGTGCATCCCAGCAGTGGGATTTTGTCTGATTTCCTTACATAGGTTCCACCCCCTACTGGGGTGGACTTTTCTATAAAACCTGTTTTTCAGTGTATTTATTTCTTTCAGGTTCTTGCTCAGACATTTTACATCCAGGCTGGCAGAGAAGAAGGAGAAATCCCTGCTGTAGTAACAAGCCCTTTGTTTGGGCTCTTCCTAAAGTTCCTAACTGGTGGAAATAATTCAGATTTATGGGAGATTAACTCCAATAGGTACTTCTAAAATCTGACCTGCAGCTTACTCCCCAAAGGAGCAAGTGAGAAAACATGGGAGCTGTTTCTTTGTTAGTAATTCTTTTTTATCAACACCTTCAGTACACTGCACTTTATGGGTTTTATCAGAGAGAAATGTGCTAGAAACCAGTAACTGAACTCCCAGGTGGGGGAGGAGGGTTTTCCTTGCCCTTTTTAGTCACCTGAGGGGCTGCTTTGGGACTTGTCCAGCTTTGTCCCAGTATTCCAAGGATCAGCACCCAGCAGGCAGAGGAGAGGATGCACTGCCTGTGTTCAGACCCTGCAAATGAAGTGCAGGGTGAAACCCAGAGCTCACAGGGATTCTCTGAGAGCTCCCTAAACCCCAAATCCTGCCTTCTCCTGTCCTTTCCCTCTGCCCCTGTGCTGGATTTGCTGTGCGGGGTTCCCCTCACCCCCCACACTTGTTAAAGGGCTGTGGAAGGTGCACTTACAGACCGAGAAGTGCAGTGGAAAATGTTCCCTGCAAACCCATTTGTGGTTTGGTGTGTTTGCCAAAACCCCTGTTCCACCCTGATTGCAGGGGAGGGAAAGCCCATCATGGATTTTCATTGCTCTCCTGAGCTGCCAGTGTTCCTTTAGCACAATAATTCAGCATTCACCACCTTCAGGGCCTGAATAAAACCATCACTGTGTAGTGCTGCCTTTTATTTTCCTCCTTTCTCCAAGCCTGCTGCTGGTGACTTTCTGAATATTCACTGCCTGCTTGTTTTCTTCCAGGGGGTGTTGATCCATTGGCTCATCCTGACTGATGCCCTTGACTGTAGAAGATAAATAGCAAAGTGGAGATAGGTGCCAGGGATTGATTAGCAACCCAGCTTCAGAGCTGAAACAGGAACACTTGTAGATAAGGCTGCAGAATGCACCTTGGTGGAATTAAGAACAATGTTTAAAGGTGCAAGAGGAGTTTTCTGTGGCTGCCAAGATACAAATCTTTATTTGCTGCTTCCTGCTGAAGGCTTGCATTCACCAGTGGTTTATTGTCAGAAAATGAGTTTCCTGGTTTTGATGGGAAAATCACTCATTGTTTTAATACAAATTAATTACTCATTAAAAGAATGCAAACTGTAATTTGGGCAGTGAGAGATACTTGTGTTAAACTGAGCTTAAACACGTATAATTGTACATTTCCATGAGTTTTAATTGCTGTCTTTGCTGCAAACTTGGCTGTTTCAGATAATGAGAAGTGAGGAGAGGGTAAACAGGGACTGATGTGCCACATCCCAAAGCACAGGCTGAATAAATCCTGCTTTACTGGCAGCCAAATGGGAAAACTTTGTGCCAGAGGATGTGGGATGTCCTAAACACACCTGGATAGAACAAAGTCACAAATGTAAACCCCATTTTGGGATGGCATCTGCAGAGGGGAGCTTGGACAGTCTCTGGGGGTCATTTTTGCTGGGAGTTCGTGCAGAGGAATACTGTATTTCCCGATTTTGGAAGAATTTGGGGTGGCTCCCAGGTTCCCCATGCCTCAGCCCAGGCAGCAGCTCCCTGCCCTTGGGCATCTCCCTTCCCTCCTTGTGACACTTGTGTGCTGCCAGGAATTCCTCTGGCTGTCCTGTCTCATTTCCTTGTCTCTGTGCAAACAAGGCAGGGGAGGATGGAAACATGGAACGTGTCCCTGCATTCCTGAGGAGCAGAGAAGGTTTGGGAGCTCCAGCACAGCTGGCTGCCTGCACAAACAAATCCCTCACCTGGTTATCACATTCCGTGTTTAACAATGCAAATAACCCGGGCTTTGGGATGGATAAAGGGTCCAAAAAGGGGGAAAGTTCCAGGCACAAGGGTTACAAACAAGCCCTTTATCCCATGACCTCATTCCACTTGCATTTCCCTGGTGCATCCTGTGCCAGCACTCCCTGGGTGTGTTGGGTTTGTGTGTGTTACTTTTTAAATGAGTTGTGTACAAAATTTCTCCCCCCAGTTGTGTACGAGCACCGGTCAAGATTAGAAAAGTCATTGCAAAAGGAAAGGCTGGAACATAAGAAAGCAAAAGAAGGTAAAAATGTACTTTTCACTTTGACATTTAACTTGCTTATGGTAGAAAGTAATTTCAAATGTTTTTTCTTCAATTTTAAATCAGCTGGGTTATATATAAGCAATATATTAGGGTCCCCTTGGCAAGGTTGTGCTGCTCTTTCTAGTGGTTCTTTTTTATTTAATCTTGTTTAGCCAGACCTTTTTAAAAGCAATCATCTTTTTAATACTATTTACAGATGACTGCCATATGAAGTAATATACACAGAGAATATATTTATATCCATGTACATACCAAACCCATGTATGTGGGGTGTGGGCATGTAAATCCTGTCTTGGCATGCCAAAAATTCAAAACTTGTACCAAAACAATGAGATCTTTTCCAGCATTCCATCAGCTGGAAATGAAGCTTGGAGTCAGTGCTTTTACATGTGCTTTAGGGTGAGCACATGCTCACACACCTTTTCCTGATTAAACTCTAGGTGTGTGTGAGGCAAACACAAATTTTCAGCAGGATTCAATCCTCTGAGTTTCCCCAGCCTCTAAATTCACTGCCATTTTCAGGGTAGAGCCTCTGACCTTCCTAAAACTGCTGAATTAAAAATCTGCCTTTAGCAGGGCTGACAGGGAGCAAGAAATGCCTCTGACTGTGCAGGTCTCAGTGGGTTTCTGGTGCCATCTAGTGTGGAATGCTCCTGCTGCTGCCCGAGGGGGAGACACCTTCCAAACCCTGCAAACAGAGAGATCAAGAAATAAATGAGGGAATGGTTTATTATTTCCAAGAATACACTATTTGTAAAAGCCCTTTTCCTTTTGAGTGAGTCATTTCATGAATCAGATTTAATTACCCATCTGTAGATTTGAGCCTGAACTCTGCATCTCTCACTATGGTATGAAAACTTTAGGTGAAAATATTTTATGAAACCTTTTGAAGTTCATGCATTTTGAAATCTGCACATTTTGTCAAATTCTCCATAGGTTGTTTTTATTTTTCTTCTTTTTTTTTAAGATCCTTTGAAAATTGTTTCTGCATGAATATTCAGCTCCTAAAGAGAATTTATGTACTCAGCAGTCAAGTTATTCAAGCACAGATTCTTATCTTCCTGGTGGTTTTTTTTTTCATCAGTACTTTCCATTTTATGTTGCAGATTTTCTTGTTTATAAACTAGAAGCACAGGAAACACTAAATAAAGGAAGGGTAAGTCATCAGTCCTAGTAGAAGTTTTTAATAGCTGATTCTATTTGAGTTGCAAGGAAGAGGAAATACTTTGCAATTATGACTGTTCAAAGGAAGAGAACTTGCAAAATATTAATTGAAAGAGCTCTCACTTATCCCAGTTCTACTCTGCATTCAAAAGTGCTCTCCAATTCCTAATTACTTGAGCTATAGTGGGAGATACTAATACCTCTCCAGAAAATTAATTTAGAAAATAATCCCCTGTTTATATTATGGCAGTTCAAATGTAATGTTGTTTTTATTTAAGGGGAAAGGGGAATAAGAAGGTGTTAGAAATCTTTTTGTAGCTTAGCCCCCAGGGAAAAGAACAGTGACAGCTTTCTAACACATGAGCTTTGAACTAGAAAGTATAAAAACATCAAGAAACTTTGTTTTATATACCAAGTGCCAGAAGGAAAGCTCTATCTGGCAGAGGAGCCAGAGACCTGTAGAGAACTCTTTATAAAGCAAGTAAATTGGGATTTTATGGCTATTTCATGTTGGAACTGGGGAGCAGTTTGGGAGCTGAGGAGCAGGAGCTAAAACAGGCTGTAGGTGCAGAGTGTGGGAGCTGCTCTGCCCCAAAGCCAGGGGAGAGATGAATTTGTGTCCTGGGGAGCTGCATCCCTTGGCTGGTGGCTCCCAAAGGCTGCATGTGCAGGGTTCAGGGCTATTTCATTTTGGAACTGGGGAGCAGTTTGGGAGCTGAGGAGCAGGAGCTAAAACAGGCTGTAGGTGCAGAGTGTGGGAGCTGCTCTGCCCCAAAGCCAGGGGGTGGATGGATTTGTGTCCTGGGGAGCTGCATCCCTTGGCTGGTGGCTCCCAAAGGCTGCAAAAGGGCTCAGAGGGTTTCACAGCAGTGCTTTTGTTTTGCAGCAAGACTCCAACAGCAGATACAGTGCCCTGAGTGTGCAGCACCAGATGCTGAAGGTGGGTGCCTGGGACAGCAGAGCTCCTGTGGGACTGGTTCTGCTGGGGAGAAACCTGGCTGGCTTTTGGCATCATCACTGCAGTGTCAGGGTGCTCACACTGCCTTCCTCTGACTTCTAAAAGATGGTTTCCTGCAGTTTTTCCCTAGTCAGGCTTTCCAGTGGGTGATTAAATCTTATCAGATGCAATTACTTGTGGGGAATGCTGACTTATCAGCCCTCATGTCGTGTGGCACGTAGGGATTTTCTGAGACACATTCAGCAGCTCTGGGCTGAGGTGACACAGCCCTGGGACAGGAGCCTGCTCGTCACAGAGATCATTTTGTGTTCAGAAGGAGCTGCAATGTGCATGCTTTGAATAACAACCCTCCTGTCATGAATGCTTCCTATTCATCTGCACTTCCTAAACAAATTGCCAAAGACAATATTAGCCAGATCTGCAGATGCAGAGCTGTTCCAGTGTCCCAACTTGGTGTTTGCAGAGTCAACACGAAGAGCTGAAGAAGCAGCACGCTGACCTTGAGGAGGATCACAGGAGACAAGGAGAGGAGTTCAGCAGGACCTTCAGTGATCACAAGGAGAGATACCTCCAGCTGCAGCAGGAAAAGGAGCAGGAGATCTCCAAGCTGAAGGGTGAATGTAACCTGTGTCTGGCTGCCCACATTCAGCTGGGTGTTTGCCATTGTGTTGTGTGTGCTGTGAGAGAGGCATTTTCTCTGTTCTCACTCACAGGTCCTTCATGCATCTTCTGCCCCCTGACAAGTTACATTTTATTGATGATTTCCTGAGGCCTCTCTCTGAATTCTGCCCATGTGTGCTCTGTGTTCCTGTCTGTGTTACAGAAATAGCAAAAACCCAGCACTTAAAAGCCTCTCGAGTGTCAGAGGTTGTTGAGTCAGGTTTTTAATTTTTAATTCTAAGACTGGTATAAACCTGGGTAAAAAGGTTTGCCTCTTCTTTGTTGTAACTGAAAGGCAATCTAAGAATATTTGCCACTGCTAGCAGAGATCTAATTGTGCCTCTTTCTTTCATACCTCCTTTTTCCCTGTATGTACCAGCTCCTCTGGAGCTCATGAGTACACTTGGGTGATGCATTCAGTTTTTACTCTTGCCATCCAGTTTCCTGTTGGAGATTCTGGGCAGTTTTCAGGCCTCTTCCACCCTCATTGCACAGTTCCATAGAACCAAAGGATGGGGCTGTGTCCATCAGAGCCTTCTCTGCCTCCTGTCCCTGACACAGGGGTTGGTTCTGGTTGCAGCTTTGTCTGCACTGCAGGCAGAGGTTGTTTGTTGGCTCCACATCAACATCATGTAAAAAGTGGGAAGAGAAACCTCTGTCCCTGATCCCAGAGGCTTTTGGAGCCATCTGGGCATCCCTTTCAAAGGAATAGCTGGGTCCTGTGACAGAAAATTTTCATTTGCCAGGTGTGATGTGGGGGAAGAGAGGAGGGTGCCTTCCTCTCTGCCTTTCCAGGATTCAGATTTCCATAGGGAATTTTGCCATCTGCAGCACCCAGCAGGAGCAGTGATGCAGAATTCCAGGTGCACTGATAGAAAATTTCACCAAATGTTACCATTTTCTGCTTGAAAATGGAAAGCTTTTCATAGGGCTGGGGAGAGGGGTAAGAAAAACAAACCACACTATTATTCTACCTAATTTTTATTGCAGCACTAGTGGGATTTTATGTAGATTGTGTTATAATCTTAATTTTGGTGCTTAGCCTGGTTTTATAAATCCAGCCAGGTTTAAACTCTGTATTTCTTCTCATTTCTTTTCAACAGAATCCCTGTATAACTTAAGGGAGGAGAACAGGCAGCTGAGGAAAGCTCACCAGGACATTCACACCCAGCTGCAGGATGTCAAGGTAGGCTTTGTTCTAAGGAGAGCTTTCAAGTTCATTAGGAAAAAAATGTTCCCAGGTTTTCCCAAGCCCAAAGCAGGCTGTGCTGTAGATTTGTAGTTTCTGTTATGTGGAAAAAGGAGAGGATTAGGCTGAACTGGATTTGTTTTTTGGCCACCTGCACTTCAGGTGTATACCCATTAAAAAAAAAAGAAAAAGAAAAGTATTTAGTATAGAAATCAGAATTTGGTTTTGCAAGTTAAAAATCGGGTTTTGGTAAAACTCAGTGCCTAATGTTTTCCAGCTCTGTTTCTTTAAATGTTCATCAACATCTACCCCTACCTTTAATTTTATTTTAGTTACACAAATCCTTCCCTCCAAATTGCCTTCCCTGGTGTGCTTACTTTCTCTGCCTGCTTAATATGCATTCCATGTGAAATAAATAAGTGTTGTCATTCCAGCTAAAGATTTTCTTTTCAAAATAAATAGAAAAAAATAAAGTTCCATCCCCCCCAGCCTCCCTAATTGATCTTTAGAGTGAACTTTGTGTGAAACATGATGTTCTTCTTTTTGTGTAGCAACAGCATAAGAACTTACTGTCCCAGCACAACGAGCTTGTGGTGACATTGGAAGACCACAAGAGTGCACTAGCTGCTGCTCAGGTCAGAAGGAAAGCAGCTCCTGCCAGCTCTCAGCTGCCCAAATCTCTTGTCTCTGGGATCTCTCCTGGCTGCAGGGTGCTGCATGTGCCTTGGGCATGGGGGTGCCAGGAGTGCATGGCACAGAGGGGCTGCC
This sequence comes from Alaudala cheleensis, assembly GCA_013398995.1. Classification (NCBI taxonomy): domain Eukaryota; kingdom Metazoa; phylum Chordata; class Aves; order Passeriformes; family Alaudidae; genus Alaudala; species Alaudala cheleensis. Next base: position 98,911 of record VWYE01015074.1, read on the forward strand.
CAGCTGCCAGGCCTCAGAGCAGTGCATGAGCTCCTGAGAAAAGGCTCTGCTTCTGAGAGCTGTCAGTGCCTCTGCCTCTGTCACTGCCACTGTCAGTGCCTCTGCCTTGTCACTGCCACTGTCAGTGCCTCTGCCTTGTCACTGCCTCTGTCACTGCCTCTGTCAGTGCCTCTGTCAGTGGCTCTGGCTTGTCACTGCCACTGTCAGTGCCTCTGCCTTGTCAGTGCCTCTGTCACTGCCTCTGTCATGCCTCTCTGTCTCTGTCCTCTCTGCTGGAGCTGCTGTGAGCACTCTGACCTTCACACTGATCTCTTACACACCTGGTGTAAAACCTCTTCTTGTGTGAGGCTTTCATGGAATTCCAGAGTGGTCTGGAAAAAAGCTCACCCAGTGCCACCCCTGCCATGGGCAGGGACCTTCCACTGTCCCAGGCTGCTCCAAGCCCCCCATCCAGCCTGGCCTGGGACACTTCCAGGGATGAGGAATCCACAACCTCTCTTGTGCCAGGGCCTCACCACCCTTATAGGGAAGAATTTATTCTTAACATCAAATCTAAACCTTCCCTGGGCAACACAGATCAGTGCAGCAGCAGCAGAACATAGATGGAGGTGTGTGTGGAGGTGTGCAAACTCCAGGTGGAACTCAGATCAGTTTGTGGAAGAGCCAGCAGCATTAAGTTTCCTAAATGTCCTTTTCAGGTGAGCTATCCATGGAGCACACACTGTTGCAGGCTCAGTCAGCTGTGCCAGCACAAGCTGTGGAGGCCACAGGGAGTCTGGAAGTGGGAGTGATGTTGCAGCACAGGAAGGCTTTTGGTGAAAGATCAGAGGGAAAGGCAACGAGGCAGTGTGAAGTTATTTTTATTCCTGACTGATTTCCTTCATTTAGGCGTTTTCACAGCCCACAAAATCATTAGCAGCATTAAAAGCATTGAATCTCTTTTTTTTTTCTGCTTGTTGTGCCTGTCAATATGTGTAGATACTCAAAAAACAGGGAAAGATCAGAAAGGTCCCTCATAGACTGAATATCTGAAGAATCATAATCTGCAGTACTAAATCACACTGGCAGCTAATTTTGAGCTCCTCTCCCAAGTGGCCACATTGGCTGTGTGGTGTGTGCTGATAACATCTGAAATTCCACAAGGCCATGTGGAGGGGCTGATTTAAGGCTCTCCAAACCCAAAGGGAAGCTCCCCACACTCCTGGCTTTGATTCAGTCCTTAATTAAAAAGCCTGTGTCACACAAAGGCCCTCTGTCTGCAGTCAGGGTGTGACATTTGTCCTGTGGGGACCCTCCAGAGAAGGGTCTTGCACGTGCCTTGAAAACAGAGGGGATTTCACACTTCTGTGCAGTTTCTTCTGCAAACCAGCTGCAGAAAGTCCCCAAGGGATTCTTTGCCAGCTCCATAAATGAGCCCTCTGTTTCTGGGTGTTGAACATTGAACACCAATAGTCAATACTGCACTAACCTGAATCTTTAAAGCATTTCAGTCTTTGTGCTTTTTCCCAGCCAGGCAGATTAATTATATATTTTAATAAACCCTGTTTTCTGCCAGTATCAGCACCTTTTCAGCTGTGGCCTTGAATCAGAATGTTCAGTTTAGTGACTCTGCAGTAGAACAGAGTGCTTGAATTCTGATCTGGATGGGCACTGTTTAAATACCATGGAATGGTTTGGGTTGGAAAGGACCTTAAAGCTCTTCTAATTCCTCCCCCTGCCATGGGCAGTGACCTTCCACTGTCCCAGGCTGCTCCCAGCCCTGTCCAACCTGGCCTTGGGCACTTCCAGGGATGGGGAGTCCCAGTTCTCTCTGGGCCCTGTGCCAGGGCCTCACCACCCTTACAGTAAAGAATTTATTCTTAATATCAAATCTAAACCTTCCCTCCTTCAGCTTAAAGCCACTCTCCCTTGTCCTGTCCCTCCATCCCTTGTCTCCAGTCCCTCTCAGCTCTCCTGGAGCCCTTTTAGGCCCTGGAAGGGGCTCTGAGCTCTCCCTGGAGCCTTCTCCTCTCCAGGTGAGCACCCCCAGCTCTCCCAGCCTGACTCCAGAGGGGCTCCAGCCCTGGAGCTTCTCCATGATCTCCTCTGGACTCATTCCAGCATATCCCAGTGTGTTCATCTCTCTGCATGGTCACTGAGTGGAGACAAAAAAACCCCAGAGACCTTAGTATTAGTTTTATGTCCAGTAAATACTCCTTTTTCCTCTTGAAGTTTGTCCTCCCCAGCAGTTAATCAGGGAGCAGAAGCACCCCCCTGGACTGACAGGAGTCATCACTGTGCACTCTGCTTTCCCTTTAGGCCATTCTGTTTCAGGGGTCCATAGGCTGGTGGAGGTTCTTAAACACATCCACACCTCCCCTGGAGCAGCAGGGAAAGTCTCTGGTGTGGCCCCTGTTGTTTGTGCAGCTGGTCAGCTTTTATACACCCTGCCCATCCCAAAAAATCCACTTTAATTGGAAATCCTCCTGCTGCAGAGACAGGGATTGGGGTACCAACCCTGCTGGATTTGCTTTAAAGCTTCCTGATCCTGTCCAGAGTTAAACAGCAAATCAAATTCCAACATTTTACTGTTGCATTTCAGGAAGCCTTTAGGAATTTACATTTTCCTGCTTTTTTTTTTTTCCTTCTGTTTTCCCCCTTGCTTTTCACCACTCTCTGCCTCAGTTCCTTATGTTGGCTGTTGTCTAACACCTGTCTACACGTTGAGGACTTGGCATTTTCCTGACACGTAGATGTACTTTAAAACTTCTGTTTCTGAAAGACCTGCACTTCTTTCTACCAGCAAAGGAGAAGTTGTGGTGCTCCTGACTTCCCCTGCTTTAATCTGCCAGGAAAGCTGCATCACCCCTTCTGACACTTCTGCTTGGCATGAATAAAACAACTCCTCTTCTTTGTCCCACAGAGATGTTTTTTAATACACTTTGTATGCATGTGCACTTTGAAAAGATCCTGATGGATCAATGTCATCTAATGGAGGAAAAAAATTACATTTTAAAAGCTCCCATCCCTTCTCCTCCCTGGAATATCAAGTTTCCTACCACGTGTCCCGCCAGCGGCTTCACTCCGAGGTGACTACACTTGATTAAGAAATTAATTTGGACGCACTGTAATTATCGTGTTGGCTTTAGACTCAGGTGGAGGAATACAAACAGCTGAAGGACACGCTGAAAAAAATCCCGAGTTTCCAGGATGCGGAGAAGGAGGAAGGAGGGAAGGAAGGAGGGAACGAGCAGCCCCCGGGGCGGGGCCCGGCCCCGCAAAGCCGCGCCCCAGAGCACCGCGGAGCCGAGCAGCAGCAGCAGCAGGTAAAAGTCACCAGAAACTTCAGATACAATGGTTCTGATTCAGCAAAACGTGCTGAATGTCTCCTAAGAGTCGGTGTTTGACTGTGCCACCTTTGTCAGCTCTGGAGGAAAAATTTAATTGTTGAGTAGTAAGAAAATCCAATCATGATGATCTTTTCTCACCTGACTAGTCTAACTTTAAATGCATTTATGCTAGCTGTTTTAAGAAGTTGCTCAATATCTTAATTTTTTTTAAAATAAGAAATCCAGAATTTTAGCTATCTCAAAAGCTTTTAAATGTTCTGAAGGAATTTTTATTTTATAAGGTTTCAGTGACACATTGAAGTCAGTGTATTTCAAATTGGCACACCAAGGCTCAGGCAGAAAAGGTGTAATCTAGAAGTTAAGAAAAACCAGTTGTGATTTTGTTTTACAAGAATTTCTGGCCAGCAGAACCTACAAGAAATAAAAATCATGGAATCATTCAGGTTGGAAAAGAACTTCAAGGTCTTTGAGTCCAGCTGTGAACCCAGTTCTGCCAAAGCCAGCACTAAACTGTCTCTCTAAAACACAGAGCTGGCTTTTCAGCATTGTAAGAGTTTTTATTCCACTTCAGCTGAAATGAGGCTTAGCTTTGTGGTGGAACTGTCCAACACCTTGTACAGCTGTGCAGCCACAAACCCCCTTGGCAGGAGGAGCTCATTCCAAAGCAGGCATTTGGCCCTCCTGACAACAGCTCTGGGCTGGCACAAAGGCTCCAAGTCTGTCCTTGGCTCTGTGGAAACTGAAATCCATAAATGTAAATTGTAAATTATACACACAGAACCCTGTGTCTGTTTTGCAGAATGAGAAGCCAAGGGAAAGAGAAGAAATAAAGAGCCAGGATCAGGACAGGGCTGAGCCTTTCCACGGGCAGGGAAGGGCTCACCAGGGCCAGGATGCCCAGGAGCTGAACATCCAGGAGCAGCAGGAGGCTGGGGAGGATGAGGAGCAAGATGGAAGGGCAGAGCAGATGGAAGAAGAACGCAAGAAGGAGCTGGAAGAGGAGGAAATGGAGCAGGCAGGGCAGCCTGAGCACCTGGAGGAGGAGCAGGACCAAGCCCCAGAAGAGCACGAATGGAAAAAGCAGGAGCAAAAGGAAGAGGAAACCAACATGTTGGGAGATCACCTGCAGTCAGAGGTAGGGAGCTCTTCTCTAAGTGATGAAATCTGTTTAAAAGGCTTCTCTTACCACTTGTATTGCAGTCACCTATTTCTAGGCAAAGTAAAGCTTTTATACAGAGTTTGGGATTCAGAGCACTCACAGTTTTTTAGACAAAATTACTGTCATATTTATACAAAATTTGGGATTCAAAGCACTTGGATGCAGTGGGATTCAGGCTCAACTTGAGCACACTTGTACTGCAGTGCTGGCCAGATCTTAATGAACATTAATTCTGCTGATGAAGAGCAACAGATGGAAAAAGCAGAAAAAAGAGCAGCAGACTGAATCCTGTCTGCCACTTTAAACTTGAGGCCCGTGGTAGCTGGTGAAGAACTCAGCAGGTGAGAGGGAGGCTGGGATGGAGAACTGCTCTGCTTTGGTAAATTGATGTATCTTAGCAAATTGCAGAGTGTTTCCCTGTCAGAGGTACCTGCCTTCTGCAAACACACAGCTCAGTGCTCACTGCTGTTTGACAGGGAGTTTTAACTGCCAGACAAACACGACTGAAACAGCCAGGGGAAATCAGTGTGCAGCTCTAAATAAAGCCAGCAAATCCTGGATTTGCATCCTAGATTGGATCTGCAGTGGGAAATGTATTTTCACTGGTCTCAGTTTAGGCTTTGTAAACACTTCTAGTCCTGGCTGATCAATTGTGTCACTGTGGTGCAAGGAGAAGCTGTTGCTGAAGAGGTGCAGAGGGTCAGAACAGCAGCAGTGGGTTAAGCTGTGAAATGGGAGTTAGTCTAAGTTATTGCTGAGTATAAAAAGATGTGCAGTGTCTCACTAAAGGCTAAAAGCTACTCCCCCTGAGATAACCACTTAAATCAATGGAAACTTTTGCTGTCTCATCACAACCTCCTTGTACTGTGTAATATGTTGGGAGGTTTATTATTATTTATTGGAAAAGCATGGCTTTCCTTAGCCCACAATCTCCTCTTTCTTTCAAACACCCCAACACTTCCAGTCTGTGTTCCAAAAAAATGTTTTCACTTCAAGCAGGGACACAAAAACTCACAGATAACTTTGCTGTAATTGCACAGAGTTTGTTTTTCCCCCTCTGGACAGGTTTGTCCCTGCTTGTTCCTTGAGAGGATGATTAACCTGTGACTTTACACATTTCTGTGACAGGTAATGCCAACCCAGAGACAGAAAGCAGCTTATGAGCAGCAGCTGGAGCAGCAGCAGCTGGGAGCCCAGAGAGCAGAGGAGGCCAAGCAGCTGAGGCAGCAGCAGGAACTTCTGCAGCAGCAGAGGCTGCAGGGGCAGCTCCTGAGGCAGCAGCAGCTCCAGGACACAGAGCTCCAGCAGCACAGACAGGCACAGCAAGGGGAGAAACTCCACCAAAACCACCTCAGGTTCAGCTCTCCCTCATGAGTTTTGTTATGCTGTGGGTGTAGAGAGTGGGGTTTTTTTTTAATGTTGTCAGCTTTGTTCTGCTGCCTTGGCCCTGAGGGCAGTTTTCCAGGGGGTCCTGTTGGCTCATTCTTGGAGAGCTGGAGGTTTGTTCCCTCAGATTCAGAGTGCTGACTTTCCTCTTTGCCTGACCCGTATCCTTCAGGACTGCAGACTCCACATGCAGACACTCACAGCACAGAGTGTAGCAGCACAAGAAAGTCTCTGTTCTATCAAGCATTTTTCAGGAAAGGTGATGGGGGAAGATATCAGATAATAGAGCATGAAACTGGGGCTTGCTGTGGCAGCTGCTGAGAGAGGCAGAGCTGCAGGTGGGAGGGTTGTTCATTAAAGCAGAAAACACATTTCTGAAACTGAAATGATGCTTGGCTTTTCATGTTCTCAGCCAACAGGCTCATTATGATAACATGGACCAGGACATTGTACAAGGGGAGGAAGAGCAAGGTATTCAGGAAGAGGAAGGAGGTGAGAGAGAATTTCTGTCCCTGTGCACTGCCTTGCATGGGAGCCTTTCATATTCATTTCATATCCAGATTGGATTCAAGTGAAACATAAACTTGCAATTTGAAACCAGAAGCTCAAATAACCATGAACTGAACTGCTTGAGTGAAATAGAGGAATTACCAAAGATCATATCCACATTCCTGAAAGGAAAGGTGTCCTTTTGACTGAGCTGTTATTACCAGGCTCTGTGGATCTTGGTTGTGTTCCTGGCTCTGCCTATGGGTTGGTTTGATCTGTTTAAGTTACAGAATCATGGAATTGTTTGGGTTGGAAGGAACTCATCTCATTCCACACCCCTGCCATGGACAGGGACACCTCCCACTAGCCCAGGCTGTTCATCCAGCCTGGCCTGATCTTTTAATTCCTATCTCCTATTAGGAGTAAATCAATTCTGTGAGCATTATCTGTTTGTGTAGAGGCTGCCCACTGCTAAAAGCACGTGTGGAACATTGTCTGTAGGAGGCTCTTAACAGGAGAACCAAAAACTGCTGTAAACCAATAATCACCTAAAATTCCCTCAGCTTATGAACACGACAACCAGCACCAGGATGAAGGTGAAGATGATGATCAGAATAATGCAAATGAACAGCAAGAAGCAGAGCATCAGGCAGGAAATCAGCAGGCTGATGAATCAGTGAGTATGAATTGAGATGCTGAGGGTTGCAGAGTTCCTGAAGTGAGAACCCACAGGTCTTGTCTGACATAATTGCACCTTACAGGAATGAGATAAGCAGAGGTCTGCTAGGAAGACAGGTTTGACAGTTGAAAACAACATTTAAAATCTATTTAAAGGTGTCCTTACTCATTTGGGAAGAAATAAAAGGAAAAAGCTTCCCTGTTGGAAGCAAGGTGTTTATTTCCACATTCCTTTGATCTGTGCTTTTGGTGGAATAAAGGATTTGGTCTTAGCTGGGACTTGAACAGGTACATTTGGCTTCAAAAAACGCCAGCAGTGCCCAGGCAGAATGAGAGGGGATGGTATTTTTCATGCTGTCATTAATTCAAGGCCAGCTCCAGAGCCACTGGAGCCAGCTGGAGTCAGACCTGAGGTGTGAGGTCCTGAGAGAGGATTTAGGTCAGCACTGAACTGAGAGCCCTGACATCAACTGCACTGAGCTCTGGGGCAGGAGAATCACCCTGTGCCTTGCCCCAAACTCCAGCTTACCACCAAGTGCATCTTCCTTACTCCCCTCCCATTCAGCAAATTAAAATATACACTGAATATTCCTTGCTTTTATTGAATGATAAGCAGAAAATGCTCCTTTTCTGCATGGCAAAGGTGAGAAGTGTGTTGTTTGCTTGTAGACATAGCCAAGGTCAGCAGAGCAGGACAGGCTGATTGTGAATCATCAGCTCTGTGGAGCTGTGAGCATTAAATTCTTATCTTTGTTCTCGTGTCCTTATCAGGCCCTGTCAGCTGGTCAGTAAACAGCAGTTGTTCAGCAGCCTGTGGGGCAGAAATGGTTCTGTGGGTTTCAGCAGACAGGCACCTGCACCTCTGAGGTCCCTCAGTGCCCCTGATCCTGCAGAGGTCCCAGCTGGTGCCAAGGGGATGGAGCTGGCTCTGACAGCCCATGCTGCTGCTCTTTGGAGGGAAATGCCACTGGGCCATGAGCTAAAAGTGTTCAACACTGTAAATTACTGTAAAACACTCAACCTGTAAATTACAGAAGGCAGCCATGGAAGATGTGAATCCTGCTGATGACCCCAACAATCAGGGAGAGGATGAATTCGAAGAAGCTGAGCAGGAGAGAGAAGAAAACCTGCCAGATGAAAATGAGAAGCACAAGGAAAAGGGTCAGAAACAAGGACATCCAGGAATGGAGGAGCACTTGGTGGTGGGTAAAGGCAAAGGAGGCACCCCTGGGGCTCCTTCAGGAGGTTAAAGCTGCACATTTCAGCTGTGCTGGGGCTCTAAACTCCTCCAGGCAGAGAGAGTCTGAGTTTTTATGGCTTTGGTCTTCAGTGGGGTGAATATTCCATTGTCTTCCTGCTTAGTATGGAAAGTCTTGCTTTATTCTGTGATTTCTCTTACATTCATCCTGCTATTTTTTAATTGAGGGCAATTTTAAATCACAGAGCTGGGCTCTCACTGCTGCTAATGAATGCACTAAAACTTCTCCTGCCATTACTGTTACTTTAGCTTTACAGAGAGCTTTAGTTCCAGAACAAGAAGCTTTAATCTTCAGCCCTCTGGTTATTAGGCAAGATCTGAACTCACAGAACTGAATTTTGATGTGATCTCTGTGCAGATGGCAGGAAATCCTGACCAGCAGGAGGATAACGTGGATGAACAGTACCAGGAAGAGGGAGAAGAGGAGGTAAGAGCACAGACCCAAGGCAGGTGTGGGCTCAGGCAGCAGAGCTCAGCTCCATTAACACTCAGCCTTGGTGACTTTTAGAGCTGCAGGATGAACCCAAACCACTTTGTGTGACTTCAGCAAACCTGGGAAGTCTTTGCCATTACTCTGCTGTCCCCTTCTGGATACACTCTGGGTTACTCATGCTCCTGTGCTGCAACCCATTAGTCTTCCATGCCACACAGCATTAATTGTGCAATAATTGAAAAGATTAAGCCTTTCACAACACAGGGAAAATTTCCTGGAAACCTCAAGGTCACAGAAAACCTCATTAATCTCTAATCACACACTGCAGTTCTGAGCAAACTGCTTCCTTGGCCACTTACTTACTCTTGAGCTCTGACTTTGATTTATCTGTGCTCCTCCTGAGCAATCCAAGCTGCAGTTCCTGGAGCTGCTCAGGGAGCTGAGAGCACTTGGAGCTGGAGGAGAGAGGGAGGGAAGGGACCTTTTCTTTCATGTTCTCATTGTGCAGCCACCTCCCTGAGCCACCCCACAGCCCCTCAGCAGTACCTGATCCAGTCCTATTTCTGCCTCCCACAAAACCCCTTTCAAAAGCCCAGAATTGGCTGCTGCCACTCCCTCAAGGGGAGCACTTTGGATTAGCTGGGATGCACTCAGCATTCACCAGTGCTGAATGCTGCACTGGGAGCTGGGCTGAGCTGGCCTTTGGCAGCTGCTCTTTGGCTTCCAGGAAGGAATTGATGCCCATCTCATCAAGGATGTGCCCTCTGTGCTGGCTGGAGCAGGGATTGAGTGAACAATTGAGAGAGAAAAGATATGGGGATCAGTTTCTTTAGTGCACTCAAACATTACCCATTGCTGTTCACATGTTCCCCACAGTGATCCTGGAGTGCTGGTTGCCTCTGAGCCAGCTCACAGGACAGTTGGGAGCAGACAAGCACAGCAGCACTGCCCAAAACCAAATCAAATTCACTTCAAAACATTCCTCTTTCAAATCTGCACCTAACATGGGAAGTGGGGCATGGGATGGAGGGAGAGTGCTGACAGAACAGAAAGGAATGAGAGATCCAAAAGCTGAGCAGCAGGAACACAGGTTCAGCATGACCTGCTCTCTCCAAGGAGAGCATTGGAGGAGATTGTGAGGATTGTATTTAAAAGTTAGATGCTCTCAGAGGAAGTGAGTTTCCTGAGTGTTGGGTGGTTATGGTTCTTTTTATCCTCCTTTAACCTCTCCCTGCTCTCTTCTGCCTTCTTCAGAATCTTTGTTCTTTAAAAATACCACAGTGAAAATGTGCCCAGTTGTGCCACAGGCCCCTCTCTGAAAGGAATTAAAGCATACAGAACATCTCCTGTGCTTTGCAGGTGCAGGAAGATCTGACTGAAGAGAAGAAGAGAGAGCTGGAGCACAATGCTGAGGAGCCCTATGGGGAAAATGAGGAAAATGTGAGTGCTGTGCAAGCCCAGGGGTCAGGGACAGGATCAAACCCTGCCCACAGCTGCTCATGGCACAGGGATGTGACAGGATAATTGTTCCAGCTTGCTTTGGATCACAGAGCTTCACATTTCCTGCTGTCTCAGCTTCCTTTAGCTCACCCTTCCATCTCTCTGTCAATTCTTGCTCCCTGGAGGCTTTGGAAAATCTTTTTCTTTCCTGTTTGTGCCCATCAGCTCTCACAACTCCAGCTGAAAATCATTTCATTGCCCGAAAATCAGCAGTAAGGAAACTGGCACTGAATCTGTTGTAAGTTTGTTTTGGTTTGGTTTCCCCAATCAGGCAGATGAAAAGAACAACAGAGGGACAGACCAAGAGCAAGAAATGCAAGAAGACAACAACCAGAAAGGAATTCATGAAGAAAATTATGAGGAGGAAGAGGAGGAGGAGGAGGAGGAAGGCAGAGCTGTTGCAGCAAAAACTCGCAGAAGAGGGGAGATGTAGTTCCTCCCTTCATTTTTCTTTTTCCAGTACACAAATTCCTGTTGTGTTTTTGTTTTAAAAATCAACTTTTTTTAGGGTATTTAATTTCCAAAAAAAAAAAAAAAAGCTTGTGTTCTCCACTTTTTACTTTTCTATTAGGTGCTGTCCTGTGTTTATATGAATACATTTTGATATTTTGATACTCTAGATTAGGATTTCTTTTCTATCCAGGCTGTACATAACCAGACATCCTCTAGGTTGAATTTTTTTGTGACTAGAGGCCAATTTGGATACACTTCCAACCTTGTCCAGGCCTGCCAGAATGTTTGGTGTCATGTCAGGTGCACTCAACTCTGAAGGAACATTCCTAGTGCCTAAATCCAGGTGACTTCAGTCACTCCAGCTCGTTGTCTTCCATGGATTTCTTCTGACCAAGGGCTGCTTTTATTCCTTGTAACCTCACAGAGTCAGGCATGGGCCAAGCCCTTTGCAGGACCAGGCCTTTTCTAGGTGCAGAACAGTTATGAAATATGCAAATTTTACAAATGCAGCCAAGTCACCAGCTGTTCATTTTGGCAGCTGCTTAGACACGGTTCAATTATGCATTTATTTTAATGAGCATTCCCAGGTACTTTCAATTCCAGGCAGTACCTGGCTGCTCACGCAAATGGGGCTGTGCTGAGAGGAGCTAAAAAAACCAATTTGGACTTGGAGCTCCATCCTGCCAAATCCAAACACTACAGCTGTCCCAGGGATGAAGATTTACAGCAGCAGCAAATCTCCTTGTCCTAGTTAACCTATCAAATATTTGACCAGGACCATGATGTTGCCTCAGTGCCACGTTTTCTAGAGGGTGTGGCAGCTGAGCTGACACAGTTGGTGCAAGATGTTGACCTTAAGGCCTTTACCTTCTTTTCCTTATTTATTGACAAAAAAAAACCTGCTGGAAGGATTTCTGTGTGCCCCCAGGGTGAGCCCCAGACTCGAGCCAGAGCCCACAGAAGTTGTTGAACCCAGCAAACATTTCCAGCACTGCATGCTGAAACCTGAGGGAGGGGAAGGGGGTGGGAGAAATGACACAAAAATTGTGCCTTGGTGTGGGCTGCCCTGAACATAACCCCAGTGCATGAATTATACAATATTTGTATTGCTACAGACACTAGTTATTTAATATATGTTAAAGGAGAATGGGAATCTGGATTTCCCAGGCTATGCCCCATTGCTGGAAATGAGGCACAGGGGAGCTCCCCATCAAAGGCTGTGTTAATATATAAAGGGAGAGGGAAGTGGGGGTGTTTTTCCCTTTTTTTTTTTAATATAATGATGCATAGCAATGTTTTTTAGTTTAATTTTTTTATATGAATGTAATTTAATTCATTTTTTACTAACTTGATTTTATTATGTTTTATAGTTGGTTTCCATTCATTGCAATTTTCCTAATTGTCCCAGATCCAGTGCTTATGTTTCATAGGAAGATTTTTGTCAGTGAATACTTTGGGTTTTCTAGTTACCATAAATCAGATTTACCTTCTGTATTAAAAAAAAAAAAAGTTTACATGAGACTGTAAAATGTATAATATGTACATAATCTTCAGAATACAATTATTTTGGTAAATTGGCCTGTATTTTTAATGTCATGGTTGCAGTATTTAATTATTTGAGGCATAATAAAACTTGACTGCAGTCAATCAATGAGAATGTGGTTACTGATCTCTCACAGGCAGGAGGGTTTGGGTCACTTTTCCTAATGATGTGTTTGGATTTCATTTTGATACAGGGAGCAGGGATGGAGCCCTGGCAGCATTTTCAGGGAATATTTTTGTTAATGATGTGCCTGCCAAGGGTCAGAGTGCCAGACCCAGGGGGACCACGGGGTAGCTGAGCTGGTCCTCAGGATCCCTGGAATTCAGGGAATGCCAAATGCTTGGCTAAATCAAGAGTTTCATGAGTTTCTGTGACCTAAAAACAAGTGGAGCTGGGCCAGAGCCCCAGCCTTGGACCAGGAGATGAGCAGCACAGGGCAGGGCTGAGTTTGCAGCTCTCAGAGTGTGATCCCAGAGTGATGCTCAGGTTTAGGACTAATGAGAGGGGAAGTCAGGATTCAAATGGAAAAGTTCCATCACTCTGGGATTTGGCATCCCATGGGCATCCCATGACCAGGGCTGGCAGGGGCTCATGAAAATCCTGCAGGCAGTTCAGGGAGCAGGGGGAGAGCACTGGGGAAACTGCTGAGGGAAGGAAAATCAGAGGGAAGGAAATCCCAGTCTTGGTGGTTTGGCTGAGAACTCACACAGGGGAACACCCAGAGAGGCAGGAGCCCTCAGCCTCCCTCTGAAACACTAAAAACCCCACAATGACATTCTGACCAGCAATAGCTTGCTTGGTCATTGAGTTAATCAGTCATTGCAGCAATTAGCTTAAAGGCTGTGATGAATTTTTGATCACATCTTTGAAAAGCCTCTCTGGTCCAGCCCCAGCTTGGGCATCACCAGAGAATCCTGCCCAGCATCAGCTGAAAGGTCAGTCAGGAGCATGGTAAGAGCTGCCCTGGCCATGAACAGATGAAAAAATAACACAATGCAAAAACTAAACCCAGTGGAGTTCATTCTGTGGGTCAGGGGATGCTCCAGAGCTCTCCAACAGGAAAGGCTGTGCTTGGGAACACAGCCCACAAATTCCTTTGTTTCCAGGGAAGGAGCCTCAGGGCTCTCCCTGCTGATCCCCACCTTCCCTCAGCTCTGCCAGCCTGGGCACGGGAAATCAGAGCTCACAGAGCTCCCTGCTCACTGCTGCACCAGGGATAAAGGCACACACAGCACCTGCAGCTGAGGGCAGGGAGGAACCAAAGCTCCAGAGCAGGATCATTGCCTTTGGTACATCTGCCACAGCAGCAGCCCTCAAACAGAGCTCCCTTCTTGCTGGTTCAAGTGCAGAACTGTTCATCATCATCATCACAACTAAAGAGGATAAAAAGCCCTAATAATTTTGCTGTATCTGCTAGTAAAGTTTGGGGTTATTTCCTTAGAAGTTCAGCCTGGTTTAGATATCCATCAACTCTTACAATCAGGGACTCAGCTGATGAGAAGAACAGCTTTACTTGTCCCTGTGTGCCCAAACACACCACAGAACATCCACAGACATTCTGGTTTCAAAAACCTATCATTCCTTAAAACAATCACTGGACTTCACTGCATGTTTTGTTCTCAAACCCTTTTAAGGAAGTGCTAAACCCTACTGCAGTGAGAGGGGCTGAGAGAAGCCAGCACAGGGATTTGGACCAAGATTTGGAGAGGAAACCTCCAGACTGAGCCCAAGTTTAGCCCCAGAGTCCTGCTGAACCACCTGATCACGATCACCAACATAAAACTGGACCTTATGCATGTTTTTAGCCACACAGCAGATGGCTTTGTCAGTTCAAAAAGCTGTTTCACAACAGAGTTTGGACCTGGGATGATCTCTCAGTGTTTTAGTCCCCAGCCCTCGTGTGTACAAGCTCCTGGCATTTCCTCACCTCCCCTCTGCTGCCAGCTGTGCTTCCTCAGCTCCACATCTGCATTTCCACTGCACAAATTAACTGCTCCACCAAAGCTTCAGGTGTGGCAAAACTCTCAGGACAAGTTTTCCATCACAAATGCTCTATTTGTCAGCCATGTACACATGAGCACAGCACCCCAAAAATATCAGGAACATGCTCCTGGTGCCCTGGGAGCTGCAGGAGCAGGGAATGCCCATCCCAGAGCCTGGAAAAGCTGCCACAGGATCAGGGAGCTGCCTTTGGTGCAGTTATGAGGGTAACAAAGAGCTGAAGCAGACACAAAAGTGAGCTTTCATGAAAGGTTAAAGCTCCCAGGGAGTTTTATCTATGGCCTTGTACCAAGAGAACAGGAATTAGCCATAGATGGCACTTTGGAAAAGGCAGCAGCCTTAATTAATGAACAAATGCTTCTGCTGGGTGCTCAGCAGAACAAAGTCGTCAGTTCTGTTAAAAATGAGATTATGGAATTGATTCCCAGCCTGTGTGGGATCCATCATCCCACTGGTGTCACAGAGAAGGGCAGGACCTGCAGGGTTTTACCCTCCTGCAGCAAAGCCAAGCTCAACCTCTCCCAGCAGGGCAGCCCTGGGCAGGGCACTCCTGGCTGCAGGATCCATGAGCTGGTTTTGTGTACAGACATTCCAGAGGAATTCCTGCAGTTCAGGCAGCCAATTTTGCAGTCATCTGTTGTGACAGGTGAGGAATGTGACAGCTCCTGTGCATTCAGCTGAGATGGATTAATAGAGATATTTATATATATATGCACTCACATAAATATATATAATGGGTATAAATGGGAAGAGGGAAAATTTAGGCTGGTTATTAAAAGAATTTCTTCACTGTGAGGGCATTTAGAAATGTCCCAGGGAGGTTGTGGATTCCCCATCCCTGGAAGTCTCCAAATCCACCCTGGGACAGTGGGAGGTGTCCCTGCCCATGGCAGGGGGTGGAACTGGATGAGTTTAAGGTCTCTTCCAACCCAAACCATCCTGGAATTCTACATCTCTGAATGCACAGATAGACAAAAATATCTATTACATGAAATCATTTGTGCAGAATTGTATTTACCTGAGCCTGGGGCCAAAAGGCTCCTGTAGATGAGCTCAGCTCTGAGTTTCCAGACTCTCCTAAAGCCAGGCCTTTAGGAATATTTGTATCCCACTGGCCTCTTTCCCTGAGGAACACGAGCATTGAGTGGCACAGAAAAGCCAACTGCACTCCTTGGGCTGCCAAAAGCTCTAGGAAACAAAGGCAAATTGGGAATGGAAATGGTTCCCCCTCCCTGTTTCCTGCCATGCCAGATGGCCACATTAATGGATGGATTTGGTTGTAAAATGAAGGGATGTGGTGCAATAATGAAAAATGTTGAGATGTTTCCAACCTCAAAATCAATATTTTGATGAGTTTTAAAATAAAATTTGTTGAAAATAATGCTGTGACTTGAAGAAAGACTTTGTGGAAGTGTCATAATTCACAGTGACAGATCTGCAAAGCCTCAATCCATGTTGTTCCTGAAGAGACACTGAGATTTGTTCTGGAGGAAGTTTAAAATTTGAATGCTGGAAAATTCTTCTGCAGTTTCAAGATGGAGAAGTTGTTCAGAATGGAGTTTCTCACTGGTGTTTCTGCACAGAGCTGCAGGAACCCAACCAGGAGATCTCCAAAGCCCAAAAACCTGAGTTCCTGTGGATTATTTGGGGGCTCTGTTGCAAAGCCAGGGGACTCAGTGCAGGGATGAGGAAAGAACAGGCCATAACTTTTATCCTGCCTCCCTTTCCACACGGATTGGGGCAGTGCTGTGATCAGCAGCTCTCCAGGTTACTCTGCATGGTGGTTCCACACTGCCAGACATCCCCCTCAGGGCTTGTCCTCACAGCAAACACCATTAAATCTGCAATTTACCTCAGAGCCCGCTGCACTCCCCATTCCTCTGCTCCAGAGCTGCCTGAATGCAACACAAACCCCAATTCCAGCCTTTCTCCCCCTGTTTTATTCCTCCTGTTCATCTCTCCTGCCTCCAGCAGCTGCTCTGCCTTCCCTGTGCTCCACGTGGATCCCCATGAATGGCACTGACACCTCCAATCCTCCCCTTGGCACTAAAAACTGCTTTTCTGAGCCTCTTGGACTGAAGCCTTTGCAGGTAACATCCCCAGTAAATTAACCTGAGCTGCCCCCTGCTCTGGGGGGAGCATCTGCATCACAGGAATTACAATCAGTGTCCTGAGGAGACAAGGAAAGGGGGCATTTCCATCTTGCTGGGCAGCAGAGGTTTCACAGCTCGAGCTATTAAATGTTACAGCGTGGAAAGAGGAGATTATTTGACATTCCTCTGTATCTTAGGAAACTGCTAAAGATTCATGAATATTTCAAAGAGCCCTGGCTTTCCAGAGAGGTGCTTTAAATCTCTTTGGTGTGCAGCAGATGTGGTGTTTTTCACTCCAGGTACAGCAGCACAGATTAGGCTCTGGGTTGCTGCCATTTTAAGCAGCAGAGGACAAAAACATTAAATAAAAATCAATATATTTTTTTCCCCTCACAGGGCAATCCCACAACTGCCAATTGTGCTGGTGAATAACCTGATGTGTGATTTGCTTGTCCCCAGTCACTTCTTCCTGGACTTGGCTGAAGGTGCCTCCTGTGGGCAGCAGCACCCAGCTGGGGTAAAAGCTCAGAGTCAGCTCCCAGCTTTGTCTCCTTGCCTCCACAGAGCTGCATTTTGCCTTCTCACCTTGTTTTCTTGGGTGCTTTGCAGGTTGAACCAAGGCTGGTGTCCAGTTTGGAAGAGTGTTTAATGTTGGACTTCAGCACGTGTTCACCAAGTTACTGAATTGATTGAATTCACTACATTCTGAATAAAGGTCCATGGGTAATGTTCAGTATCTGCTGTGCCCTCAAAAAAGTTCTGTATGCATTGTCTGTTGAGAGTTGCTTCATTTACTGACAAATAACGTGTAAGATTTTGAAAATGTTTTCTTTCAATTAGCACTGATCAGGTGCAAACAGAATCTTGACCTTCATGTCCCCACACTGTGTCACCAGTGAGGTTAAATGACCTGATTGGTTCTCCAAGGTTTGGAACAGTGACTCCAAATCGTGTCTTTGTTGGAGGAATTGATTTTAAGGCATTCTTCCCTCTTTTTGCTGCTAAATTATGATTTTTAACCGTTTAAAAAACAACAGGGGATAAAAAAAGAGAGAGACACAGTAATGTGCATTTGTTTAGTTGGTAATTCCTCTTCAATAGCCTTGGGATAATTGTGCTCAAACACAAAGGAGCTGCCCCCAGGTCTGATTCCAGGGGAGAAGGAGAAATCCAGAAATGCCCTGCCTGTTTGTGCTGCCTGACCCCTCGGGCACACTTAGGTTGGAAGAGACCTGGACACTGGGGTTTGGAGCCTCCTCCCGACCTCCCAAGCCCACAGAGCTCATCTCAGAGAATGCAGGCAAGGGAAACACAGAATATAACAAGCAATCAAGGCTTCAGGGCTGGCAGGAAGAGCTTGGTTTGTTTGGTTCCTGGTGGATGAGGAGAGAAAGACCATCCTCATTTTCACACTCCCTCCTCTGCAGGGCAGGACTCCCATCCCCCTGTCAGGGGTGGGGAATGACAAACTTTTCCTGGATTTTCACAGAATTTTTTCACAGAATCACAGAATTTTTAGGTTGGAAGAGACCTTCAAGATCATCGAGTCCAACCCATGTCCTCCTCACGAGATTTGGGGCCATTTGGGTGTCACCTCCTGCAGGGCACTGATGCAGATTCCTGCTGGAGCATCCCTGTGTGCACAGAGCACTGAAACGTGCTGAGAGAGCGACAGCCCTGCCTTCCTCACCCTCCCCTGCAGGCAGGCAGCACCCACAGCCCCAGTAATGCAATACCTAATAAGAGGATTAAGTAGAGAGGAATTGTGTTGAATATTGTATGAGCAGTGGCAGATCCCTTCCCTGCCCGTCCCAGCTCCCTCACAGGATACAATGTCCTCGCTTGTCAGGGGGGGGTTATTGACATCTGATCGGTCAATAAATCTGTTCTTGTTTTTTAATGACCCCAAGAGCTGTTTCCACACGCTCACATCATCTCACCAACAATTTACCCTCGTCAATTAATCATTGCCTGCAGGGCCTTTTAAACCCTGAGACCTGTCTCAGCTCCTTTGCAACAGTTCTTGTCTAATTGTAAATCCAATTGTCAACCGAGGCTCAGGGAAGGGCAGGGTTAAACCTCACCAGCCCAAACTGTGCCAAACCAGGAACAGAGAGGCAGAGACACGAGGCTGCTCCTGGGCACAGAAACTCCAGCAAAAACAGCAACAAAAACCTTCTGAAAGGAGGCAGGAGGCAGAGGGATGGAGCACAGCTGCTGTGAGGAAAAACTGGGGTTGTTTAGACTGAAAAAGGGTTTGGGGAGACCCAACTGTGACCTTCCAGTAGCTGAGGGGAGCTTCAAGAAGGATGGACAGGAACTGTTTAGGAGGGACTGGAGTGACAGGATAATGGGAACAGCTTTAAACTGACCAAGGGCAGGGTCAGATGGGATATTGGGCAGGAATTGTTCCCTGTGAGGGTGGGCAGGCCCTGGCACAGGGTGCCCAGAGAAGCTGTGGCTGTCCCAGGATCCCTGGAAGTGTCCAAGGCCAGGCTGGATGGGGTTTGGAACAACCTGGGCCAGTGGAAGGTGTTGGAACTGGATGACCTCAAAGATCCCAATCCAAACCATTCTGGGATCCTACAGCTTAGAATAAATGGGTTTGAGTCCTTTGGTGCTAAATCCTGAATGATTTTCCCTCCTGTGCCCGAGTTTTCTGTCTGTGCACACAGGGAGGACACTCCTCTGTTATCACATAAGGACTTGATCAATAAGAATGCATTAAACATTCAAATATAGGTGTTTTAAAGCACCCATGCCATGCTAATGTCTCCCATTTAAATACTATAAAAAGCTCACTGGGCTCTTGACTGAGCCATTAAGTGAAAGATGGGCAAATTGGAAATGTCCAAGGGAAAAAAAAGGAGCAGAATTACACCGTGCTATGAAACACCAGGCAGCTCCCATAAAAATCAATGGCACTGCACAGCAGTAAATTGCAGGGGAGATGAGCTTTATTTCATGGCTCATAAGTGAGTGTGAATCTCTAACAACCTGTCAGCCCTGACAGCTGGGCCTCTGCAAGCACTGGAGTTTTGGGAGCTGCCTCCATCCCCTGGACCTGGGAGAATCACCCAGGGGAAGGGATGTCCCCACAAGGTCTCTGAGGTGGCAGGAATCCTCTCAAGCCTGAAATCTGCAGGGACTGAGCTGTGCAAACACTCCTTTAAAGGGTTGGGCTTGTTTCTGTGTGTTCTGCTCCAGGCAGACAACTCATTCCCTGATAAGGTTCTGGCTGAATCTCAACGAGGGGCAGAGAGGAAAAGGAGCCTGCCTGAAAAATGACACAAAAAAACCCTGTGACAAGGCAGCAGAAAGAGGAAAAGGGTTTGCACATGCCTTGAAATGCAGGCCCAGGCAGAGCAGGGAGCTGCAGGGGTTTCCAGCTGGGTTGGTGGCAGGGAAATGGCTCAAATGAGATTGGCTGTGGTGCCACAAAAGCCATCAGGGCAGGAGCAGACATGGGGTTCAGAGGTGGATTTTGGGGAGCTGTGCCTGAGGGCACTCACTGCAGGTTAAAATTGTCCTGCAGACAGGAGCAGCTTTGCTTCCCCCTGAGCTCCCTTTCCCTAACCTGGTATGTCAGAAACACACAGCCAATAAATGATTTTCTGCTGGATTTCCATGCTCAGACCTTGCTTTGGTGCTGGCTGGGCTCTTGGGGAGCACAGAGGCAGCAGGAGATCTGCACAAATCAGCTCCTTGTGGCCTTCCCTAGAGAGAAAGGTCTGTGGGAACAGTTCTGTCACAAATAAGTGACACAAATCCCTGAGGTTATGGAAAAAAAAAGCCCCTCAGATTTAACCATTGTCCCCTACTTCATCACACACCTTTTTATCTAACAGTAAAAAGCAGGAACTGCCCAAACACTGAGGACAAACCAGCCTAAAAAACCATTTCTTTTCTCTCAAGCCATGTTCTCCACCTTTCCCTCTCCCCAGACACTGCCCTTGCCCTCAGATCCCCCTTCAAGCTGCCAATTTCCTCACACAACCCACACCAGGGAGGCACTGCCAGCTCTCTCAGCCTCATCTTTCAACCATTTCCCTTTCCCACAGTGCTTTAGTTCCCCTGATGATTTCTTATTATCCTCCAAAAGGCATTTAAATCTGTTTTCCCAGCCCAGCCAGCACAATAAATTACCAGGAATTAAATTAGCTATCAAAGGGCTAATAGACTTGTTCCTTCAGGGGCTAAATTAGTTATAGGGAACTTTATCTGGAAGGGGGAAGGTTTAAAAATGCATTTTTCCAGCAGGTTTTAGTTGTTATTAGACACTCTCAGGCCTATCTGTGGCAGCCACTCGAGGGACCACAAGAATCAGCTGCTCAGCACAGATGGCCTTGCACTAAAAGTCAAAGAAAAGAGCATGAAAAACGTGGAAATTCTTTAAAACCATTCCTGCAGTCAGTGGTTTCTGGCTGGAGTTACCTTTGTGGAGAGGTTTCACTGCCCTGGAAATGCTTCCTCAGTGTTACTGGTGCAATTTCATTGTACAAGAATTTCATTGTTGGTTTTTTGGGGGTTTTTTTGGCTTTGTTTTGTGTTTTAAGCAGGATTCCTTGTTATCTCTCAAGGAGGCAAAACATATTTGCTTCATGGTGAAAGGATTAGGAGCTGAGACACTGTGCAACGTTAAAGCAGCACAGATCCCATCACACCATAAAAACTTAGCAACAAAAGCCCTCAAAAAACTGATTATGAGAACGATTTTCCTCTGTGCACAACAGCCCCAATCCCCACTGGCAGCTGAGGGGATGAAAAAGCTGTACTGGACATGATTCCATCTGGGAGTTAAAAAATGCTGGATAAATAAACACCTGTAGAGTAAAACCACTTTCTGTGTATGAGCAGAGTCTGGCAGCAATGCTGCTCCCAAATCCCATCCCAGGCACTCCCACAGGACAGAGGGGGTGTGCAAACAGCTCCTGGCACTGATCCTGGGGGCACCTTTGGCTGCAGGGTCTGCCCTTACCTGGGTGAGGCTGCTCCAGGTGGCTTCCAGAAGGATCCATCCCAGCCTGAAGTGTCCCACGAGGTGATGCCCAACCTGAGTTACCTGGGGCTGAGCACCAGGATAAATCCCAGCAAGGAGGGATTGATCTCCCACCTGGGAGAGGAGCCCAGCCCCAGCTGCCTTTGGAGTGAGGTCTGATCCCAGCACCTGGGGCTCCTTGGGAACTCCCTCCCAAAGCAGGGAGGGAAAATATCGATTTGGCTTCAGCTGAAGGTGAAATTCTAGATGGGGAGACTTGAATTGCATCACTCTTAGGAAGAAATGGTTAAACAGTGCCCAGCAGAAACAGCCTGGGAAGGGATTTGTGGGGTGCTCTGAGTGTGCTCAGCCCCACAGGGGGATTTGGGAGTCTCTCTGCACATTGTGACTCTAAAAGAGTCACTCCACCACGAGCATCCAGGCAGTTTTAGGGAGCTCCATAATGAGGGGATGTTATCCTTTCAGAGATCCTGTGCTATGGAATTCTTTGAGGCTTGCAGGAAGCACTGGAGAATAATTTGCACAACCCAAAAAATTAGCACAAAGAGGGAAAAAAAAAGGCACTTTAAAGCCAAGACCCAGTGCCAGCTCCCTCAGGTGGGCTCTTTCAGGCGTGCTGGGTACAACTTCCAGCAAAACCTCAACAGCCAAGAGACCCAGAATGGCTTAGAGGAAGAAAGAGTGGCAAATTGCAGCTGGTTATTATTGTCAGAAAGTTCAGGGTTTCTCTGTGAAATCTGTGTTTCTTTTGGCTGTAGTTCATTCCACTGAATAAAACACTTTTTTTTTTTCCCCCTAATTCATTGGAACTTCTGGCAGCTGCACTTCAGTTCAGTGGCCAGGGTTTTGTGGCTGCTCTGCTCCCTCCAGTTCTCATTGTTGGATGGTTCAGGCTGTATTATTTCACGCCCAGACAATGTGAATGGCTGTGACAGTTCCCAGTGCTCAGACTGACATCTATCCAACAGATAAGCCCCAAATCCTGTGAATACCTTCTCTTCCAGTCCATGGGGCTTGTTCAAACAGGATTACACAGTGGAATGAAGAAAAGGAGACTCTGGGGAGCAGCTCCAGTTGGTGCTGTGGCTCAGAATGAGCCTGGTCCCAGCTGGTGACAGCAGAGTTCCTTTCTCCCCTGGGAAAGGACAAGAGCTGAGGGTGTCTGGGAAGTGATTCCTCCTCTCCTGCCTCTCCTGCCCTGCAGCCCCAGTGCAAATTAAATTCCTCCAAGGAAATGAGGAAAACAATTTGTTTGAAAGAAAGAGATGAATTACAACTTAATTAAAACAACTTAAGGAGGCAGGAGGGGGAAGGCTGAGCTCAGCTCAGTCCTAAGGGAAACCCACAGCCCTTGCAGGAAGGGGATTTTGGGGTGCCATGCAGGGGAATTCCCATCAGTGATTCCCAGGGGATCTGGGATCTCTCCTCAGCCACAGGGACAAAGCCAGCTTTTCCCCACAGCACACAGAATTCCCTCACTCCAAAGCCAGTTTGCATTAGAAACAAAAGAGGGACAGAGACTGGATGGGAGCAGCAGCAGCAGCTCCTGGGAGATTTGAGTGGCAGCAGAGGGAAGGATTTCACTGCCCAAGGCTGGGCCATTTCCTGCAGCTTGACTGATCATGAACCTTCTGCTCATTCCCAGTTTATCCCAGTCCAAGCTTCTCTCATCCCAGTTTAGGTCATCACATTTATTTTTAAGGTTGCCTTTGCCCAAAGCATTTCTTGTTGATGCTTTCCTTACCTTCAGGGCTTTCAGTGGCACAATCCACTGTGTACCTGGCAATTCCAAAACAAATCTGTCTGGAATGAAAGATTCCAAATGAAAAATGACTGATCTGGAGTATCTTAATAGCTTATTTCCACCATGCTTCCTGCCATGTCCCATCCATGTGTCCAAATGGATCAGAGTGTCACTCAGCATATTCAATAAACTCATTTTTCCTTTTGGTGCTGATAGCAAGGAAATCATTAAAAATGCTGAAAATGCTTCATTGGAGCAGCAAGAATTAAGTGGTGGTGATTGAAAGCTGCCTCACACAGACCAGGAGGTGTTTGATTTTAATCAGCCAGGAAGGAAATAAATGAACACAGTCTGATAGACTCAGCCTATGGGTTCTCTGGGGAAAGGGGAGAGTTCTGCTCCTCCAAGGTTAACAGTGTCCTGTTTGGTGACCTGATCCCTGCTCTGTCAGTGCTTTCCTCCCTCCCACCCCTGCAGCAGGATGGAGATGTGCTCCTGCAGCTCTGAAATCCCTGGAAATCCCAGCTGGGGGATCCAACGAGGGCAGGAATTGGATCCTCACTTGTGCTGGGGAAAAACCAGCACCAAACCAGCCCTGTGCTGGCACTGCCAGGGCTCAGGAGCCAGGGCAGGGAAGGGAAGGGGGATGCCAGGGCAGGGAAGCTGTGGCTGGCAGAGCAGCTCCCTCCAGGGCTGACCACAGCACATTCCAGAGGCTGTGCCAGGCAGATTTCTCATGGATACAACCACCTGAGAGCTGGCAAGGACCTGGAGAAGTCTCCTGTGATGTCCCCATGAGTGCTCTGTGCTCCAGCACTGCCAGGCTGAACTCCAGGGATTCACCAACAAGGTGTTTAATCCAGAGCAGTGTGGGGATCTGGGGTGGAAGGATTTGCATTCAGATTCCTGATGGTGAAATCCTGACCAGCTCTGCTCTGCCTCTGGTGCTCTCTGCAGCCTCTGGAGCCCAGTGGAAGGCACTCAAAGAGCTCATTCCTCATGGAAGTCCTTTGCTTCCTTCTTTGCTGTTTCCACACCCAGTCAGGGCTGCAATGAACAGTCCTGGGGAAGGACATGGGCTCCAAGCCTTTATTTCCTGAGTGATTGAAATGATTTGGACCAGTAGGACCAAGGGGTGTTTGTCTTTCCTGTCCTGCAAGGTGAGGTGTGTATTAGCTGAGGGTTTTTGGAATCCTCATCAGATGGTTCCTTCTCTGCTACAGCTTTGCCTCCATGACCCATGAACTGCAATAATTACAGATCTTTTAAACCCTGCTCTGAAACTCCTGGGATCATATAAATGATTCAATGAAAAGTCTTCTCTTTTTTTTTTCCTGTTAATTTAGTTAATCTCGTTTCTTTTTTTTTTTATTCTTTGATACTGCTCATTTTTTGCTGTTCAAACTTTTCTAATTTGTATTGAGAGATTCAGACATGATGAGAAATGAAGAGACAGCTGAATGAGACAGCTTTGGGCTCATCAGCCCTGGGCCTGTCCTAGGATGTTAAGCAAGGCTCTGGGATCACTTTGCTAAATTTTCATGAGATGTCAGCTCCAAAGGAATCTTTGTAAGTAATTGGGAATTGATTTCACGACACTTTGATACTGAGCTCACAGGTGGCAGCTGTTATTTTACATTTCAGACTGGATGGAAGAAATCCTTCCCTGTGAGGGTGGGGAGGCCCTGGAAGCTGTGAGAAGCTGTGGCTGCCCCTGGATCCCTGGAATTGTCCAAGGCCAGGCTGGATGGAGCTCCCGTGGTTCCATGGCAAGGAGTTGAATTCATGGGCTTTTCTGTCCCTCCCAACCCAAACCATTCCGTGGTTCTGTGACCTCCTTTAAAACCCCTCCACAGCAGAATGACTCAAACATCACCAGCACGTTCTTGCTCCTGGATGCACTTTAAATAAAATCAGGATTACCTCATACTTCCCTGGGATCCCAGAGACGGAGCTTTAAAATAGTGAAATGAAAAATTATGAGAGCAGAACCAACTTCCTGTTCAGAGAGAATAAATCAGTGTCTGTGCCTCTCTCTGGTGGCTGACCCCACTCAGGTCTGAGCAGCAGAACCTCTGAGCAGCTCCCAGGAGAGCCCTGAGCAGCTCCTAATTACATCTGCCAGAGGTGGGTGGTGACTTTTCCAGGAGCTGCTGACTGAAACCTCTGCCCAGGGGACTGGAGCAATTTCCCATCTCAGCCTCCCTTTTCTGGGGCTGAATTCTGGGAAGAGAGCCTTGAGTGCTTCGTGTTGTGATTTCAGCACTGCTGGTTTGAGTCCTCCTCAGGGGCTGGTGCTCTGGGAAAAGACTTTTCCCTTCCCTGTTTCCAGGCACAGACCCACAGCAGTGTCCAGCTGCTCTCTGCCCTGGGCTTGGCCAGGTCAGGGTCAGTGGAGTGGTCAGTGAGGGTGAAAGGTGGTCAGTAAAGGTAAAAGGTGGTCAGTAAAGGTAAGGGGGGTCCTTGATAGCAAGGAAATCATTAAAAATGCTGAAAATGCTTCACTGAACAACAAGAATTAAGTGGTGGTGATTGAAAGCTGCCTCACACAGACCAGGAGGTATCTGATTTTAATCAGGCAGGAAGGAAATGGTGAAATAAATGAACACAGTCTGATAGACTCAGACTGCAGGCTCTAAAGGTAAGGTGGTCAGGAAAGATAAAATGGTCAGTAAGGGTAAGGTGGCTGCTCCTTCAGGCCCTGTTTCCCCTCTGCTCCACCTCCCTGCCTCATTTCCAAGAACATGGTGTTTTCTCACACACATCCTCAGCTGAAAAGAACATATTTAATCCTTTGGGTTCAACCTTCCACTCCCAGATACAACAGGGGCTCTTTAAAGGATAATCTGTTCTAGGGTATCTGGATTAATTTCTAGACCTGAGGTAGATCACTGTCCTTAGTCCACACAAAGTTTTCATCTTTTCTGTTCTTCTCCCCTCCCCAGCAAAGATTCCTGCTCTCTGTTTGCCATGAACAGCACACAATGTTCTGTTTCCCTGTTTCAAAGCCCTGGTTGTGGTGGTGTTTCTGTGCAAAGCACATCATCTCTGTCTGAACCTGTGAAAGCTCTTTGCTGTTGAGTTTCCCTCCTGACCCTGGGGTGTATTTGTGGAGGGGTTTGTCTCACTCTGCTCTGTTCCCAGGGCTGGGATGGATCCCCCTGGCTGGATCCAGCCCTCTGAGTTTGCTTCTCTGCTTCTCTGAAACTCAAGAACATTTCCTGAGGGTGCCCATCAAGCTGACACCTCTTTGCAGTGCTCCACTGCCTTTTCCTGCCACAGCTGGAGAAAATCCTCTCAGCCAGATCCTGTCATTCATTTAAAACCCCATTATTTAGTTCATGCAATATTTTGATCACCCTTTTTTTGGCTGCCAAGCTGTGGCAAGGACAGCCCTAAGGGACAGCCCTAAGGGACAGCCTGGAAACTCTGCAGGCTGGTGATTTCTCCTGCCTGGATGCAGGAGAGATGCTGAACAGAGCTGCTGTGACCTTTGTGCTGGGCACTGCAGAGCCCTGCAGGGCTGAGCTCTGCTCCCTGCAGCTGATCCCCCCCTGCAGCCAGGACCCAGCACAGAATTCCCTGACTGGCTCTGGGATTGGGCAATTCCCTTAATTGGCTTCATTTCCAGCGCTCTGTCCTTCTCCCCCCGCAGTGTTGGAGGCACAACAATTTGTGTGCAGGGTGGAACAAAACCCCTGCAGAGCAATCAGAGCCCAGGACAGACCCCTCTCACAGGAATTGCATCTCCAGACATCCCGGGAGCCTTTACAAATTCCCTGGCAGCTCCCACAGGTCTCTCCATCCCCTGGCTTTGCTCTGATGAGCCTCTGTTAAACAACAGGACATCCCCAAACAACTGTGAGACAAAAATCTCCTTTGTTTTTCATGATTTGCCTCTCCAGTGCTCCCCAAGATCTTTTTTTTTAATGATTATTTTTTTGTATTTCTAAGGGTCAGAATGATCGGGGTGGCTCAGCTTTTCCCATGTACAAAGCTCATTAAAGAGCACTTGGACATGGGTGGGGTTTTTCATTCAGCTGTGGGATTTGTTTTCCTTTTCTTTGGATGTTCATCCCTGGGTCATTTCCCACAATGAACTTGGATATATTTGAATTAAATGCAGTGGGAGTCAATAATTGTGAGTTGTTGCCAACACAGAGTTCTTTGATAAGAAAACCACACGTTATTTTTAATGCACCAAACTCATGATACTCAGCATAACATCATGTCTTATTTACATATCCATACCCACAAATGCACTCCAAAATGTTTTATTTCTGTTTCAGCATCTCTTTAACCAGTTAAAAAAAAATAAACAGAATTTCCATCAGCAGGGTTTATTGTCTCTTTTAAGCAAGGTGGTTGTAGCACAGTTGTGATCCTACAAAAATGCAGTGCTAGAGGATAGAACACATTCTGTAAAAAACCCTGACATCAGGGGGTGAGCAGTCCTCTGGCAGCTTTGGGATACCATCCAGCATTTTCAGGTTTGGCAAATTGGAGAACACACTTAAAGAGAGATAAAAGAACAAATAAAAATTGAGAAAAATAATCTTGGGGAATTGCTGAGAACAAAGCAGACACTGATAAAAAAGAAACAGTGGATTCAAACATATCTAAAATAGATTTGGGTTGCTGGAAATCTTGATTTGTCATTTGTTGTAGAATTTATCTGATAAAGAGCTAATTAAAACTCTCAGATTTCACTCCATTGCACCACTTTTGTATCCTCAGACTCAATAAAGCACTTCAAGGATCTGTCTTCCAACACTGAGAATGAACATAATACCAGAGTTACACCAAAGAGCACCAATATTTAATTGCCCTAAGAACTGGCAGATTGAGAGCAGAAATGCAATTAGGAATTGTTAAAAGGTGGTTTTTCTGCCTTTTGTTCTCCTGGACTTTTAGATATGCAAATAAGATGTGAAATCACTGAAAATTAACTTTTCCCCGTCCATGCTGATATCCTGCCTCCCTGCCTTCAGAAAGCTCCAGCATCATCCACACTGCCAAAGGGAAAACATGCTGGAAACTCAGAAAGGATTTCATTAAACACTTCTTTTAAACTTCTCCTTTCTTTTTTTCCCCCCTCCCAGGAAGGGGTGGGAGGAGCTGTGTCCCATTTCAGACACACTCTGCAAGGTTTGTCTTTAAAACATCAACACCTGCCTGTGTTTGTAAAAACAGGCAACCCTGCAGATTTTCTAAGGGTGAGACTTAAAATAGATTATATTCTCCTGAGGGGTGATGTTTTGGATTAGAATTTCCATTTCCAGCACAACTTTCACCCAGGGGCTGCTGGAGGCAGAGCAGCTCCCACAGGGGACAGGGGGAATCCAGGAAAATCAAATGAAGGGAACTGAATCTTCTCCTGCTTTTGCTCCTGCCTTTCAAGACACCCTCCTGATTCCATCTCTGACATGTAATGCAATTTAGGCTCCTTGCAGAACCCACCAAGGGTGCAATGAGATGAGGAGAGTTGGAGTAATAGGCAGTTTCTATTAATAAAAGGGAATCTAATTTATCTGCCCTGCTCACTGTCTCTCTAAACTTGATCCATGGGCTCAGCTCAGCTCCAGAACTGCCAGTCCTTGCCATTAAAAAGCATCACAGGCAGTTCCTGAATATTTTGGGGCTTTTATCACCTAACAACTCACTAACCCACGTTCCTGGAGCATTTCAGGGCGTTGGCACCGGGAAATTGAAAAGCTCCTTTAGAAAGCCTGATGGATTTGAGATCCCATTCCTTTGAAACTCTGACAAACATCATTCTGTGCTCATCCCTCTGGTCAGACTTACAGCTGTCTGTATCTCTCCTGGAACTCACAGGGATTCCTCCTGAGGACGAGGGATTCCAGTGGGGAGTGTCTGAAGGCTGAGATCCCACTGAGGCTCGTGATGTTGTTTTCAGCCAGAGACAAGTGCTGAATCTGGGGGATCTTTGGCAGCTGTCTGAAGGATGTAAAGTGGTTTTTATTTACATTTAGCTCTCTGCATCTGTAAGGTACAAAGTGTATGGCATCACCATCACACCTGGGACAGGATCCCTCCAGCAGGGATGGGTTTTACACACTGCTTTTACATTTTTTTGCCTAGTCATGGGCTGCCAGATCAGATCCCTGCCCTTTCTATTCCCTGATTTCTTTATATTGCACAACAGATGCTTCATTATTTCTGTCCTCTCCACACACCTAAATACACAACAGCAGAGCAGCAACAGATGGGTGGTAAAATAAAATTATAGTTGTCATGGTGGTGCTTGGCCTCTCTGCCTGGGTTCTGTTCCACCATCTCTTCACAGAGATTCCTTCTGTGGGCAACAACTTCATCTCCTGGCACAGATCTCCCTGGAGCTCATTAATTATTCCCCAGGAATAAAGGGGACATAATCTATTATATATATTTTATATAGATATAACATATATAAAAATATATAAAAATATATAAAAATATATAANNNNTATTTATATCTATATATAAATAAATAAATTTTTATATATCAATATCCATCATCCCAGGGTATTTCCAGCCTGGGGATGACACAAAACTCAGAGCAGCAATGAATTCATGGATTCCCACCCCAGAACCCCCACCAAGAGCAGATCTGGCAGCTCTCAAGAGCCTGTCCCTGCTGTCACTGCAGTCCAATTGTGATCCCTGTGATTTGACACAAAAATAGAAGCAGGACGTTTTGTCTACCTTGGCAACCTTATGGCACTCAGGTCTGTCAGGGAATTGTCCACCAGCCAAAGCTTCTCCACCCGGATCAATCTGCGCAGGATTCTTTTGAGGTTTTCCACCTGGTAAAGGTCACCCAGGTCCTGGAAGGAAAGGTTCAACTCCTGGGAAGGGAAAAATAAGAGAAATTACTTTTTTTTAAAATTAATTTTTCCTTGCTTTGTAATAGCTATATCATTAAATACAGAATTAATTAAAGGTAGTTAAAAATGAGAATACATTTCATGCTGCTGCCCTTATAACGATTGGTGGTGCCAAGTGCCAAATTCACCTCAGAATCATAGGGATGGGCTCCTTAATTCTTTGAAAGGGAGAAAGAAACCATCTCTCAAGCACGAATTTCAGTGTCCACCTCCTCCCTCCTCTTTCAGTGGGGTTACCAGAGTGTGGGGAGGGAGCAGGACTGAGGGATTTTGTGGTGTATTGGTTTGGCTTCTGACCTCATCTGGCACCAAGTGCTGGGCAGCAGCCAGGTATGAATATTCATGGATCCTCACAGAATGGTCTGGGTGGGCAGGGAGTTTAAAATTCATCCAATTCCATCCCCTGCCATAGCCAGGGACACCTTCCTTAAAGCAGGTTTGAACCCATTTAATGCAGTGAGCAGCCAGCACTTCATTATTGGGCTCCTTTACAACTACAGCCCAAAGGGTTAAGGAGGAAGTTTTACAGCACAGTTTTCCCAGTTCTCTTGCAGCCTCTTCTCCCATTTCTCTGTGTCAGTTACGTGTTTTCTTTTTTTCAGAGTGTGTTCTTCTTTTCTGAAAAACAGCTCTTCTTCTGAGGGCCCTGGTCAGAGAAAGAGATTTACAGGGGAGGACGAGATACAGAACTGGCACTCAGTCACTTGATGGAAGAATAGATATAAATATTGCTGGGAAGGCTCTGTAATGAGGAAATATAGATAATATTATAGGTGTGTGAGTTTCCAGGCTTCTGAGATATAAAATAATGGGAAAGTTTTTCTACCATTTCCAGGCCCATCATTCAGCCAGCAATCCACAGCCATGATGATTTTGTGCATGGCTGGTGAGTGACAGCTCTGCTCCAGAATGAAAACTGCTTCTGAAGGGTTGTTCATCAGGATCTGACTTCTAAAACCCTTCTTACTCCTTGCCCTGCTCTGAGTTAGCCTTTGGTTGCCCTGAGAAAGGAAAATGTTTACAACTTCCAGAGCAGGGACCAGCCCCACTCCAAAGCTCATTTGTGTTCAGACAGACACACACTGGAGGCTTCAAGCCTTAATGAAATGTTTGGAGCTGTGGACATCCTCAACTTCCTGATTAGAGGCTGGAAATTTTCCACTGTTTACTCCCAAACATGCAAATACTGGAATTTAAAACCCATCTGTTCTTGAGTGAGTCTATAGATTGCAATTGAGCCAATTTAGTCTTAAAATACAATATATTATGTGGCACTGTTTGCAGGACTGGGTTTCCCTCTTGCTTTCTTGCATTCTGAGCAGTCAGATGTTAATGAACTTTTGAGAGAATCAATCAGCACCACATTAATACTAAAATTTTTCAATTTGCAGTTCATTTTTCATTTTGGCAGTTGTTTTTCATTTTGGAAATGACGAAGGATAATTTTTTAATGATTAAAAAAAAAAAAAAAAAAGCGAGGGTGGGCACCAAGAGATGAAATCCTGCCCCTTTTCAAAGGAATGGNATGTAAATGCTGTGGGAATTCACCCTTCAGTGGAGTTTCCCACAGCTCATCCTGGTTAACTCCAATAAATTGGCTCAAATGTTGGAGGGAGCCTTCTCAGAGCTCATTGTCCACCTGCCCATGGCATCAGTTTGGTGCTCAGAGCTCAAGGGCTGAGGCAAATCTGATAATTTAAGTTTTATCTTTGCTGTGTTTCAGGCTCTGTGGTGCCCAGGGGTGCAGCTCTGAGCTCACACTCAGCTCACTCAGCTCTGCACAGAGCAGGGACACAAAACAAATCCTGTCCCTGCTGCACACCAAGGACAACTTTCAGCCCCAAAGCACAAACCAGGCTGGGCTGAAGGGAGGAACAAGAAGGGTGAGACCTCCCAGCCTGGAGCTGGAATGGGACAATTCAACCCCAATGTGCAAATGGACCCAAACTTACAAAAAACTGTGAGACCTCATGACCATTTGTCCATTTTATGCCCATTTTGTGTCCATTTTGTGCCCATTTTGTGTCCATTTTGTGCCCATTTTGTGTCCATTTTGTGCCCATTCTGTGCCCATTTTGGGGCCATCTTGGGTGCAGCCCTGGCCAGGCTCTTGTCCTGCCCAAGGTGTGTCCTTAAAACCCTTTTAATAAATCCCTTCTTTATTCTCTGGCTCTGTCCAGTCTCTGTCCCAGCTCAGCCTTCCCAAGGGATCAAATCCCTGCCACAGCTGGCCCCAAAGAACACAATCTTATTTTGATTCTGCCCCAGTTTTGGAAAGTAAAAGGAGCTGAACAAAATCCACTTCAAATCTGAGGAAGAGGTTTCTTAGCTCCTCTCTGTCAATGTCTCTTTTCTGCACACCTGAAATCAGACTGGAAAACCCAACACTTACTGGGAAAAGCAGCCTGGAGTCCCAGTTCTGCCTGGGGATTCCTCTGCTTTGGGGTAGAACTGGTGGGATGTTGTGTGCTTCACTAAGGATGGAACAGGATTGAAGGAACTTCTGATTGCTTGTGGTCAGACCTGAGGAGCTGGAGAGGAGATGTTAAACCAGTGCAGATTCTGTCCAGAGAAATGCAAATTTTACAGGTTTTGTTTTATAATTACAGCAAATAATGACAGAAAATGCAGAATAGCTGGGGGTAGGACCTGCCAGCAGGCAACAGCCACATCCTGAGGCCAATCCATGGGCAATCCCCTCACCTGAGCTGCATTTCCTCACACACAGGAGCCTTTCACAGATGTGCCCCAACACCAGGAAGAGGAATTTGCTGGCAGTTGGTTAAAAACTGAGCCTTGGAGAAAATTGAGAGCTGAACTTGTTCAACAGCAAGATGTGTTTGTCCCCTTTACCCAGGAGAGCCCTGCTTTTATGGATCTGGGTTGGATGAAAGGATACCTCAGTTATTTATTTTATTGCATTGTACATCTGTTTTAGCTCATTATTTCAGTAATATTAATAGATTTATTTTAACATCTTGGATATGTTCCAGGGGATTCTCAGAGATCTGGAGAAAAGCTGAACTTTGCTCTACAGAGTCTTCAAATCATGGAATCTTTAGTGTGGGAAAGACCTCCAAGGTTACCAAGTCCATTTTCAGCTTGAAGTTGTGTATTCCTGGTCTCTCTTAGCCCCTGGCCTAAGAACATTTCCAAAAATCACATTTTAAATACCCCAAATGGGGCAGTGTCTCCAGTTGTGCTCCAGAAGGATTGAAGAACTTGCAGGCTGGCAGCTGCAAACTCAGGAATTTACCACAGAATGCTTGAAAACCATGATTTGGTTTAGTCAGGGGGTGCACCCAGCACTGTAATGTTGGTGTTTGCTCTTGCAGGGAGCCTCAGCTGTCAGTCAGCATCATAAAAACAACAGGAGCAGAGACACAGAATGAAAAAATGCAGCTTTAAAATGGTTTGGAGGGGAAGGCAAAGGAGGTCTTGTACTGGGAGTAACAGGATAAACAGACTATTGGATACAATGGAAAATCACAGATTTTATTGGCAAACCCTCCCAAACAGAAGTGTCCTGGTGCCCTCAGTGCAGGGGCAGCTCTGCCAAACCCCTCTCCTCCCTCCTGCTTTCTGCTGGGGGTTTCAGCTGGGTCAGCCCAGCCCCAAGGAACTGCAGGTGATTTCCAGGAGGCTGGAAAATAACAGCAATTCCCTGAGAGACTTTCACCCTGGTGGGGTGAGTGTGTTACAGAGCAGCAGCAGCTCACACCCAGCAGCCCTGGGAGAAGAGGATTTATGTTGGGTAAATAGTGAAAAAAAATATAACCCAGAAAATATAAAAAGTGCTGGGAATCCTTGTTTAGCTCTATCCTGGTGTTTGTTCTGCTTTTACCTCCTTGGATGTTAAATGGGATCAGACCAAAGAAACTTGTAGAAATTTCTTTTGTTGTTTAAGAAAAAGACCTGCTATTTTTCTCAGTGTGGAAGTGATCTTTTAGGATGGATTCAAATGACTATTTATAACTGCAAGACTTTCCAAAATCCTACCTTCCTCTCAGCTAGATACTCCTCCTCTGCTGAGACAGGAACACACACTGCCAGTCCCTGGGAATGTGGGATAAAACCTTTCAGCTGAACCATTTACCATGATGTCTATTCTGGAAACCCACTCACAGAATTCTGTATCACTGATGGCCAATAAAACACAAAGTTCCAAAAAAAAAAAAAGAATAAAAAAGTGATGGAATGACTTCCCCAGTCAGGTGGGCAGTGAGATTTCCAAGGGAAGGAGTGACAGGAAGAAACAACTTTCATCTCAAAACTGCCTGAGTTTAGTGAGCACCAGCTGGACCCCCACACGATGTCACAGGAGATTTTTCTGGAGGAGCAAGTGCCACTCATCTCCTCCCTCCCTTGCTTTGTTTCCCTTCCTGTTCTGCTGCAGAACTGATGCAAAAGGAGGGGCAATGACAGGGGCAGGATGCAACTCTGAGCAATTACAGATGGCACAATCCATGGAAGGAGCAGAATTCCCTGCCTTGGTTGTGAGGCCCTTTGGCTGGGTATGAATCTCCAGTGGCACCTCAGGGAGCAGCACAGTAGATTATGTCAAGCATTAAGGGAGAAAAAAAATAATAAAAATGAGATTCATGATGTCTGTCCAGGCTGAGTCATTTCCTCTCACTTCGCCTGCAGTGAGAAATTGGTGGTGATCATAAATCATGGGCCTAAATTCTTATGAGAGAAGAATTAATTTCACTAATGGAAACCCTCTGTGGCAATTGCATTCCTCCATTCCCCCTCTTTTTGGGGGGTGTGGGGGAGTGTTTATGGTGTCTTTTAAGCAGAGGTGCTTGACTCTATTTTAAGAATTCTGTAATAGAGGTTTGGAAAGGAAAACTTCAGAAGGTAATGGGGGGAAAAAATCTTGTGTGTGACCAGCTTCTGATTTCTGAGGGTGGCCCAAAGTCCAGCTCCTATCGTGGCTACTGACACCAAAATCCAGGTATAAACTTTTTTAATCTCAATAATGAACAAAAACCCAACAAAATTGTCCCAAACAATTCTTTGCAGGCCCTTTGAAGCCTGGAGTGCTCAGTGTGAGCTGGCAAGAGGGAGCACAGACTGTGGGGTGACTGGAAGTGACTGTGGGGTGACTGGAAGCACCCATGGCTGACCCCTTGTGTTTTACTTTATTCTCCTCAGTGGGAGCTCCAGTGAGGAATTCAGTGCCTGGAGCTTTGCAAGCTGCCAGCAGTGGGAACAGAGCAGCTCCTGCATTTTTCAGGACACAACTGAGGAGACACCAGGCCATTCCTTGGAAAAACCATGCACTGCTGAGCTCCCTGATCAGTCCCAGCTCATCAGGATGCCAGGGTCAGGTGTGTGGCTGTGAAATGTCCTCCTCTCTCTGACACCTTGGCCAGGCTTCCCCAGAGCCCAGAATGCTCCGGGTTTCCTGACTGCAGTGCAAGAACATTTGAGCCCAGCTGCCTTTGAGTGCAGGACACATTAAAAGCTCACGAAAAGGCTTTGAAGAGCTAAAGCTGAGCTGCTTCTGAAACTGCACCAGTGAAAGATACTGAGTGAGGAACGGAGTGAAAAGTCCCTCCTGTGTGTATTTCAGATATTTGGCTGTTAAAAAAGCAGTGTCAGTCAAAGAACTCTTTTCTCCTGGTGAAACAGCAGCCTTGCCAAACAAACATCTGAGGCTCCACAGCACAGGTTCAGCTCTGCTGCACAGAGAATGGGAAGCTCAGTTAAAGAGGAGCAAAGATAAAGGAGGTTATGAGCAAATTCTTGCATTTGGGGTTTGAAAGGCTTTTAGTCCCAGCCTTTTGAGCAGTTTTGGTCTAACTTCCCCCAGCTGCTCTTGAGGAGTCAGCCTCCTTGAGCAGG
Source organism: Alaudala cheleensis (assembly GCA_013398995.1). Classification (NCBI taxonomy): domain Eukaryota; kingdom Metazoa; phylum Chordata; class Aves; order Passeriformes; family Alaudidae; genus Alaudala; species Alaudala cheleensis. The sequence goes on from VWYE01015074.1 coordinate 134,713, forward strand.
CTCAGCTTCCACTGAGCCACGGCTGCTTCCCCCTTTAAATCTGCAATGCCCTGGATAAAAGGTTTGGGAACAAGGAGTGGGGCTGTTTACACAAACTCTTCCCATATCCAGAGTCAGAATTCCCCTGGGGCTTGCTGCATCCCACCAAATCACAGCCCCTGTGGTTGATCTCAGTGAAGTCTGGGCAGGTTCTTAACCAGCAGCAAAGTTCTCTCAGTTCATTCAGTCCTGACACTGTGGAAGTGAAAAACGTGGAGCATTCTAGAGGAAGGAACCAAATCAAATGTGACTTGAGATTATCTTAAAGGAATTAAAAAAAAAAATTTTAAAAAAAATTCCAGACTAGAGAAACTAGGAAAAGAGCAATAAATCATCCCAAAGCAAAGAGTTTGTATCACTGGGTGAGAGCTGCTGATTTTGCACTGAGAGAGCTGGTTCTGGATGTGCCCAAATCACCTGCACAAGGAGGTGCTTCCTCCCAGGTTCCAAACACCCAGTTGTTGATGTTGTCCCAGCCAATGGCAGATGCCAAAGCCATAAACAACATAAAGGACCTGCAGGGGTGACTTACCAACACACTTCCTGAGAGCATTTAAAAGTTGGCAGGCTCAGAATCCAGGCTTTGGCACACAATTTACTGCTCCAGAGCAGCTCTGCTTGTGTACAAACATTTATTGGGAGAACTCTCTGAACTTGGGACAGTAGAAGACATGGACACAGTGTTTGCATGCTCTATTACCTTTCAATTATTTTTATAGGAGGTTTATGAGACATTGTGCAACATTTTTGAAGCAGTTCTTTTGAGTGTAATTTAGTGACAAACACACCTGTAAGTTATGGCTACAAAGCATCCTGGCTGATAGCTGTAACATCAATTACCTTGCTTTATGCTTCATAAAACTGCCCCCACCAAAGACATAATTAACTTAATTAGGTCATATCACCATAATGATACACTCTTAGCATATTAACTAACATTTTTCCTCGTGGATCCAACATACAGAGCCCACACCTCAATCCACGTTGCCTTTCACACATTTTCACAACAAACTCAGCATTTTTGTTGGGACAGCTTTTCCTTCCAGCACTCAGGCAGTGACACCGAGGAGAAAACACCTCTGAATTCCTTGTTTTCCCTGCACAGCAATCTCCCCCAGCAACACAGACTGGCACATTTTAAAAAGCCACTCAATCCTGTAACTCTATCTCTGTTGTCAAAGCATGTCAAGCAATGACTACAGGTTCGTGTCTCCTTGCACCCTCCTACCTTTCAGACATGTCTGGCTGCTGCACGAACTCCTCACATCTTGCACGGGGCTATTTATCTACAGGCAGGGCTTATCTCCCCATCTCCGGCCCTGCACTGGGAGGGAGCTCCTCTGGAGAAGGGGGAACCTTGCCAGGATCCCTGGGATGGATTCGCTGTCTCCAAGGAAACGCCGTCACCTCGCAACGCCCGCCCGTCACGTTAGGAGCTATTGTCACCGATCTCTTAAGCACATCAAACAAATTCCTGGGCTGATCCAGCTCGTGTCAGTGAGCTGTCGTCGCAGAAGGTGCCTGAAGAGAGGTTGGTGTTACCTGCAGCAAGATACGCGATCGTCCGGCTGGATCTGAGCTCCGCTCGCCCCGGCGGCTTCGCTTTCACCGGGCGCTTGCACAGCTTTGCCCTCTTAAGTTCGTATTTTCATTGCCTAAAACATCTCCCGCTTCATCAATGGCTCGTTAAATGCCTTATTAATGTGTCTATTGGATGAAAAGGAAATATTTTAAGAGGTTCACATCTCATGTCATGTTCAGGGAAGTTCTTTATGAGCACCTCTTTGCTCTGTTGGGCGTTCTTGCCTCATTTGAAGGTGCTCAGCCATTTTAGGAAAATGTTCCAGGCTTTCTCCTTTGAGTTTGTAGCTGAGAATGAAAACAAGAGATTCTTCTCTTGGTGGGAACCAACAGGTCAGGTTTGTGTCTGTCTTTATATTGTATTTTTCCTAAATCATTGAAGCTGCAGGTTGTGAGAACCAGCCCAGTGAATTATTCCCTTCAAAAAGCGTTTGGTTTCTGTTTGTTCACCCAGACGAGGTGCAGATGGTTCCAGGGTAGAATTGCAGCAGCCCAGTGTGGCTGTGGGCACTGGTTGGTCCCTGCTGAAGTTCACAGAGAGCTTTTAAACCCCAGCAGCAGTGGTGGAACCAGGTTTTAGGGGAAGGCTGCAGTGGAGCTGTAATTCACACCCTATTGATCTGCACATCCCACACCACAGACACAGCTCCCTCCTCACTGGAGCTCCCGGGCTCTGCACTGAAAACAGAGGGGATAAATAGATTAAAATCAATGTGGGAAAAGTACACAATTCCCTCTGCCTGGGGATATCCAATTGGAAATGCCATCTAGTCAAAACCTCTGTGGTTTACACTTCCACCTTTCAGCTTCTTCACAGAAAAATGATTCCTCATCGTCCTTTTCCTTCACATTCCTCTTTCCTCTCTTTGGTCATTACAAAAGCTGATCATTACAGGGTAATGAAAGGTCTGTGCTTTCCCCAATGGCTGCTGAAGGCTTCAAAACTTTCTCTTAGAAATTCTGCTGGCAAATTCCACCGTGCCAGTAAAGCAGAGGGGAATGTTGGTAATTAGGGAATTTCAGCTCCATGCAAAGGCATTCTGTGGTTCCAAATGTTGAACTGACAGATCGTTCTGTGGAATTTAACAAAGCACTCATTCCACACAGGTTTCATTAAAACTTGATGTGCTGAGAACTGGGTTTATTACAGGGTGGGTGAGGATGGGTATTAAGAAATTCATCAGGTCACTTGAGCGAATCATTTCTCTGTCTGCTAAGAATAAAGAAATTAATATCTAAATCAAACCAGATTGTAATTTGGGGCCTTTCTACTCACCATTTTTCCTCTGTCTATAAAATGAAAGGTATTGGTCCCCCATCACAGCCTAATGGGCTTCAGATCTTTTATGGCAAATGCATTCCTCATAAAGCCCGTGAAAAATTATCTCTGTGCTATTTCAGAGGGATGACATATTTTACATGGTGTCAGCCTTCCCATTACAAACACTATTTTTCAGATCTTTACAGCCTGCCCATAAAAGTGTTCTTCTGACAAGAAATTCAGCAGCGTGCCCCAGCTCTGCAAGAAGGAGTTTTTCCCACTTTTATTTAATTTTGACCAGTAATTTTGTCTTTGATTTGGGTAAATACAGGGTGGGCATTACTCTCAGACCAGCATCTCTCACATCTCTTTTTGTCCTGTTGGATTCTTCCCTGCATGTCCATGAAATATGTGGGAAGTGGGCAGAATCCAGCCCATCCTGAGGCCTGATTAATGACAGATACCATCCCAATTATTCTCACTGCTGTAAAGCCACCGTTGTTCTGGGCACCACAGAAAGTCAGGAAAACAGAGTTTGCTCCAGGGAGTTTGTGCTTTAATTGAACAGAGCAGACAGACAAAGAGTAGGAAGAAAGGAAATCATATTATCCCTCCTCCTTTTATACAGACATAACTGAGATGCTCAGACCATGAAATCCTGGCAGTGTGGCAGCAGAAATTCTGTTCCTGTGCCCAGGGTCAGCACTCACACAGGATTCCCAGCCACTGACTTCGTTAGGACCAGACTGGATGAGCAGTCTGGCTTTAAAGTCTGCATTTAATGGCTGAGTTTCTGAGCTGACATTTTGTTAATCCTCATTAAAGAATATTTAAAAGACATTTATCTATTATGGCATTTTTCTGATTCAGGGATAAATCAGTTTGTTGATATAATTTTATGTTCCTTATGTAAAATCCTTTTTTTTTTTGGTGTTGATACATATTGGTGATATCAAACCATGATGCCACCAGTAAAATCAGACCTAAGCACCAGCAGAAAGTTAACTTTTATTGATCTTACCTGGTTGGAACACATCCAGGAATCCAGGGCATTCATGCTGGATGAGTCAGTGAGAAAGAGGGAATTTCTTGGGATATTTTCTGATGATGGCCCTAGAAAAGGAGCAGGTTTTTGAGGCACAAAAGCTCCTCTGTGCCTCGGCAGGAAAGCAGAGAACTTGCTCACACTCACTGCTCACTCTGCTGAGTTACCCAGGCAACACCTTTCTGTTTGTCCTGCCCATTCAGGATTCCAGGAAAACACTGGATTCCCACTGGAAGGACTTGGAGAGCATTCCCAGGGACAAGGACAAGGGAACAAAGCCTCGGGCAGGAGGAGAGCAGAGGGAGTGAAACCACCAGACAAAAGGAACCAACAAGTGGCTGCATGAATAATTGAAGTGCAAACTGAACGTGCCTGCTTTCCTGAGGTGCTCCAAATCCAGGGATTCCAGGAGGGATGGAGGGGCTGTAGCCAAGCAACAGGGGCTGAAATTTGGTTCTCTCTTCTGGAAAAAAACAATGGGCTTGGAATTCATCATGACAATGTCTGGCACTGCAGAGTGAGCCTCTCTTTGGTTTAATAGTGTTTGGATGAAGCTGTAAGAAAAGGTGTTTATAGGGTGAAGAAAGCATTTTTATTTGGTTTAGGAGAGGCCTATTCCATATCAAATCTGTCTTTTCTAACAGAATGAAGGTCAGCAATTTCTGGATGAAATAACATTTCAAGATTTTGTTTCTCAAAACTTCCTTTTCAAATGAAACAATGGGCACAACTCACTGTCTCTTCACTTGCCTGCATGAAAAGCATCATTGTACCCCAGGTGGAGCTGGTGGCACACAACACTCCTGATTGCTGATTTCTCCTATGATTTACCTCATTAAAATGAGGAATATTTTCCCTTNGTGTTTATAGGGTGAAGAAAGCATTTTTATTTGGTTTAGGAGAGGCCTATTCCATATCAAATCTGTCTTTTCTAACAGAATGAAGGTCAGCAATTTCTGGATGAATTAAACTTTTTCTGACTCTGAGGAAAGAACACAAATAGGTAACATTTCAAGATTTTCTTTCTCAAAACTTCCTTTTCAAAAGGAACAATGGGCACAACTCACTCTCTCTTCAGTTGCCTGTATGAAAAACATCATTGTACCCCAGGTGGAGCTGGTGGCACACAGCACTCCTGATTGCTGATTTCTCCCAAGATTTACCTCATTAAAATGAGGAATATTTTCCCTTTTACCTTAAAACATGGCTTTTCTATTGAATGAATTCATTGCCTCCCTAACCCACAGAAGATCCCAGTGAACCTTGCAGCCCTCAGGAGCAAAGGCACAGAATTCAACTGGAGCTGAACCAAACCCCTGTGGGAATGTGGGAGAACCCCAAAGGTCCCTGCCAGGTCCCTCCAAGGAGAATGGACCCTCTCAAAGGTGAGCAGGTCATGGTTTGGGGCTCCCTGGAGCTCAATCACAAACTGCCACCCTTTCTGATGAGCTCCTGTCACTCTCCATGTCCCCCCTGCCATTCCTGTCTCACCCTCAGCATCCAAAACACCTTTTCAAGAAGCTGCCAGGACAAACAGATCAGGCACCAGCCAGAGGTGAAACCCCCAGTGTGAGGTCAGCCCCATTTCCTCCATCCACCTCTTCATCATGGATCTCATGTTTCATCTTCCCACCAGTTAATTGTTAATAATTCCTGATGGAGGCACAAGATTCATTAAGCACTTCCTAATTTATCAAACATTAAGTCTCATCAGGTAATTTTAATCATATGAAAATCATTCTAAATTCGTTTTGATGGACAATTTCCTGTTGCAGCCTGGTGAGCCTCCTTTTCCCCTGAGCTGTTGGAAGCAGCATCTCTGGTTATTCTCCTCTCTAACTTCCATCATTGCAGATGCCATTCCACTTCCATCATTTTCTTCTATTTGTTTGAAACTGCTGCCAGCTGCTAAAGGAGCAGTGTTTCCTTTTTCTTTCTTTTTTTTTTTTAGAATTGATTACCTGAACTACATTGAAATAAATTGGTTTATTTCATCCACCAAACCCCTGCCTTCCTGAAAAATCAGATCTTGCAAATGCAGGAATGCTTGGGAGTCACCAGAGCACTTCTTTATTGCAGTGGCTTTGCCAGGCTGTTATAGATGAGATATTTGAGACAGAAAAAAAAAATCTCTTTAAGTTTGGGATGGGAAAATAATTACATTGCTGGGCAAAGGTGGCAAAAAAAGTATCCAGCTCTACACAAGCTTGGAAAGGAGGGAAAGGACAGGAAAAGATGGAAAAACAAAGCAATTGGATGACAAACATAACTCAGTTGTTTAAAATGCAGAGCTGCCTGTCCCCATTGCAATCAAAGAGGGAACTGAGAACTCTGAACATGTATTTACAGGCAGAGCTTGTTCCTGACATCCCCCATTTTTATGTCCCTATTCTTTCCCCAAGTCTTATTGCCAAAAAAAATTAAGTTCAAATGAATGCCTTGTTATTCCCTGTCTGCAAGGATAATAAAGATGTTCTGCAGCTGAAAGCAGCAAGCAGGGCCTCCTGTGATCATGGGGAAAAGGGGGAGAGGAGTATTATGAGGAGAATCAACTGTTTTCATGTAAAGGTGTTGTGTTCCTGCAGTTTTTGTCAGGAAATCCAAATAATTTGCTCCCATTTGCTTTCATTCTGAGCAAATGGCAGCCTCGTGTTACATTAAAAAAGAATGAACTGCTCTCCAGTGGTTCTGTTCTGGGCAGGAGGCAGACGTGCTGTGGCTGTCCACAGTTCCTGCCTTGAGAGGTGGGGGCTGGCACAGGCCTGCCAAGAGAAATTAAATGTCATGAAAACGTGTTCCTGCTCAGAGCAGAGGCTGCATTGGCTGTATCACATCCTTGTGTCCTGAGGGCTACACCGTGTTCTGCTGCCAGCACTGCTGGGGGAGCTCAACCATCCCTGGGGGGATTTCCCACCACTCTGTCCTGCAGTGAGGAGCTGCTGAGCAGGGGAGTCCTCAGCTACAGGCATTTTCCATCCACAAGGCACAGCTACAAATCTCTGTTTTAAACAGGGTGACTTCAGTGGGGAAGGGATTCTGGACTCAGACGTGTTCACAAGCCAAGAAGACCTCAAAGCATCTTCATCTGAGTGATTCACCTTGCCCTTACCCTCCTCACTTCCACACCAGTTCTGGCACTGCAGGACCCCAGAGCTGCTGCTGGGACTCCCCAGAGCCCAGTCTGTAATCCCTGAGAAGGGCAGGACTCCATCCTCCAGGACTCCATCCCTGTGCTCCAGAGCTCCATCCCTGAGCTCCATCCCTGTGCTCCAGAGCTCCATCCCTGTGCTCCAGGGCTCCATCCCTGTGCTCCATGGCTCCATCCCTGAGAAGGGCAGGGCTCCATCCCTGTGCTCCAGGGCTCTATCCCTGTGCTCCAGAGCTCCATCCTGTGCTCCCTCCCTGTGCTCCCTCCCTGTGCTCCAGAGCTCCCTCCATCCCTGTGCTCCCGGGCTCCATCCCTGTGCTCCCTCCCTGTGCTCCAGAGCTCCATCCATCCCTGTGCTCCAGGGCTCCATCCCTGTGCTCCATCCCTGTGCTCCAGGGCTCCATCCATCCCTGTGCTCCAGGGCCCCATCCCTGTGCTCCATCCCTGTCCCCCATCTGTGCTCCAGAGCTCCATCAGCTGTTCCTGTCCAAGGCAGGGTTCCAGTCAGGGCCCAGTGAAGGCAAACCACGGGCTGGAAGGGGAATGGCTTCACCCAGTGCCTCACTCTGCTCTTTCCAGCCCCAAAATCCCCTCTGCAGACAAATCTCTGTTCTTCAGAGGTCATTCCCCACCTCACATTTCTGCTTTAACAGAGCTGAGGTGATATAGGGGAAGTAGATTTTCTTTATAGAAAGGATTCAACCCCATACACTTCACATCCATCCTGATTTTTTGACTTCAAAAAGGCTCCAAGCCCACTGCTGGCCTAGAGGGGCTATGGAGGTGCTGATAAACTACTTTATGTCACAATGTTCTGCACTCACAGGCCTGCCAGGTCACTGAACCAGTCCCAAACATTAACTACACCATCCTTCAGCTGCCTCACTTTGCTGCCACTCTGTGCTGTATTCCCAGCTGGGAAATTAGAATTTTCCTTTTGCCTCACTCTGGGGGAAGAAGAGAGCCCTGTTTTCATTTATGAAATGACTGAGTGACCAGGTGCTCTTCTCTTGATTAGGGCAGTTTAATATTTCTGCTGCTACCTGTGCTTTAAATCCTCCTCCCAGACCTCCTATTTCCCTGCAGCTGAGCTGTGAAAGATCAGCAGCCGAGCTTCAGTCGTGTTCCTCCTCATTTTTCATGCTGCCTTCACTGTTTTGGAGAGCTGCTGAATGCAAAATGAAGCTGCAAGAGCCTGTTTGCTCCACAGCCAGCAAGGCATGAAGCTCCTTTTTTTTTTCTCCTCCAGCTGTGGAGCACAGCCAGAGCATTGCTGACAGAGGGGCTGGGGTGTGACTCAAAGGGTGACATTTCGTCCTCCACCGTGTGACACCAGATGATGAATGCTCACAGCAAAACACGGGGCTGGTTTAAATAAACAGAATTAAATCTATTCCTGTGATTACAGGAGTCGTGTTGCATCTCTGAGGGAGCATCAGCTGCTGCTCCCAAAGGGCTGCAGATTTGTCAGCTTGTTCTGAAATGCTCTGGTCGTTCACTGCATTTTCCTGCTGCATCAAATCCCTCGGCACTTTGGCCCAAGCTGGGCACTGGGTGATTTGGCCACTTGGAGATTTGGTCACTGGGTGTTTTGGTCACTGGGTGATCTGGCCACTGAGTCATTTGGCCCCTGGGTGATTTGGTCACTGGGTGTTTTGGTCACTGGGTGTTTTGGTCACTGGGTGTTTTGGTCACTGGAGGGTTTGGTCACTGGGTGATCTGGCCACTGAGTCATTTGGCCCCTGGGTGTTTTGGTCACTGGGTGATTTGGTCACTGGGTGATTTGGTCACTGGGTGATCTGGTCACTGGGTATTTTGGCCACTGGGTGATTTGGTCACTGGGTGATTTGGCCAGCATGTTCTGCACATCAGCCTTTATCTTGTTTTACAGTCAGCAGTTTGCAGCATCATGCTGCTCCCATTTTCAGCATTAGAGAGACAGTGTGGGAGCAATAGCAGAGCAGGAACCTCAGCCCAGAGCCACAGCAGAGGGGATTCTCCCATCCCTGCACTCTTCCATTCCAGGATTCTCCCATCCCTGCATTCTCCCATCCCTGCATTCAAACATTCCAGGATTCTCCTATCCCTGCATTCTCCCATCCCTTCACTCTCCCATTCCTGCACTCTCCCATTCCTGCATTCCCCCATTCCAGGGCACCAGGCCAGGTGTCCCCACTCACCTCAGGGTCACCCTGTGTGTTCTCTGCTGTTTTTTGAGGAATGGGTCTCTTGGGATGCAGCCAAAGGGGCAGAGCAGAGCCCTGGCACGGCCCCAGCTTCACCCTGGAGTCAAACCCCACATCCACATCCCCTTCCCTCTGCTGTGCCCACCACGGGAGGGAAACACAGGCAGTGCAACCCCTGACTGAACCAAATTCCAGCCAGGGATTGCAGGGGGAGGACAGAAGGGGAACCATCCCCAACAGCAGAGGCTGAGCCAGCAGCTCCCTTCAGCTCCCAGATGTGACCAGCTGGGAAAGGAGCATTTCCCTTTGCCCCACTGAACCCAAATTCTGACAGCAAGGTGCTGGTGAAGCTCTGAGATTGAGACCAGGGGTAAATACTGATTTTTATCTGTGCTGGGTAGGAAGGAGCCTCAGCTGCTGTGCCTGAGCAGGCTTAGATAATGTTACAGCAGCTAAGCCACCACTGCCACCAGACACAAAAAGCACAGGGCTGTCACAGATACCCCCTGCTTTATCAGATGGTGTCTTCAGATGTCTGTGCTGAACGTGAACACACTTGCAAAATTAATACTCCCTGTGCTCCAGTAAAAAAAAAAAAAAGGCTTTGTACAGAAACCCTCACAAATAAAGCCAGGCTTTGCAGCACTGAGGGAGATAGAAATGTAAAACACCCTTTCCTCTTGAAAACCTCTCTCCGTGGAGTCATCAGGATGCATTTCCTGGGAGAAGAGCACAGACTTTGATCAGCCTTGTTCCTGAATGCTGCTCAGATTATCGTGCCTGCCATGAAGGGTGGAAAACAGGCTGCCAGCTGCTTAATGGCCCTCCTGAAAAATAGCCTTCTGTGTTGCTTTTTGGATGTCACTTGTCGTGGAACTATCAAAATATAATCTCTGCACTCTTGTCATCCAGAGGAGGAAGCACATTTTAAGCAAGTGTTATCAAGGCTAAGAGAGCCTGAATTAACTTGTGCTCGAGACACTCACTGCACTGCCAATAAATCTACTAGAAAGTTGTTCTGTCTATATAGAAAAACACAAAGTAATACCAAAGCAATCAGGAGAGCTCTGCCAGCTCCTCCCCTGGGGCTCCTCTTCAGGCCCTCGGGTGTTGCCAGTGGTTGGGGAGCTCTGCCACTGCCCCTGGTGTTAAACACTGAGATCCTTCGTTTCCCCAGGGCCCTCTGCCTTCATCTCCCATGAACGTGGGGGATTCCCTGTGCAGAGTTTGCAGGCAGAGGAATTTACTGCCACCAGTTTCCAGAGGCCAAAATTCATCATTTAACTTGGGGCACTGGAAGAGAGGAACCCCACCGAGGTAATGACTGAGACAGGGAGGGAGGGAATAACCTTTTTGTTCCCATCCTGCACTAAGGAAAAGTCCTCCAGCCTCTAAAACAAGAGGCACAGAGCGGTTTCATTATTTTGTTCTGCATTATCTCACAGTTTCATGCAGCAATAGCTTGGGTTTTGGTCATTTTCTGTAGCAAAATAATAACAGGATTTGTGGTTCCCATTATACATCCACATTTAATGAGTGCATGTGTACACAGACAAAATGCAATTTTTCTAAATTCTACATGAGTACAGTCTTCACTTTTTTTTTTCCCTGAAGAAACACTGTCATTTCATATTTTCAGGTGAGTGTCCTAAAGTCATTTTTGCGAATTGGGCAAAATTGGGCAAATTGGGGAAAATTTTTCTAGTCACAAAACATCCCAGGCTATTTTCAACTCCCAGCCAGTTGTTTGAACCCAGGCTTCAGGGCACAGCCTGGGAGGAACCTGCCCAGGGCTCAGAGCTGGCAGAAAGCAATGGCAATCCTTTAATGATGGACAAAGAAAGGGATTTGGAACAGGCTGCAGATGACAAGGCAGCTTTTCCTCTGATGCTCTTTGCTCTGAGTTCTTTGGACACTCTGCTCCATTTGAGGTGATGGAACTGGACATTCCCTGATCTCTGCTCACAGCTCACTGCACCTCTCCCTCAGGATGTCACCACCAGAGCTGGGGACATCCCTGCCTTGCTGCCAGGCTGACACCAGGCTCTGGAACTCGTGGTTCCACACTCTCTGTCCCACATGTGCTGAGATTCTGAAGCTCAGTGATTAAGAGATCACCTCAGAACACTTTTATCTATAAGTATGTGCACATTAAATGTGGAATGACACCGGGCAATAAATGATTTAAAGCCACTCAGTCAGGCTGCTCACTTTGCTCCCCCTGGAACTGCAGCAGTAAGACTGGCTCTGAAAGTTTGGGATGATTCACAAATTATTTCTCATCAAAAAAATCTGAAGTGAGCTTATAAATTGGAGCTCACTGTCTCTGATTTTGTGTAGAACAAGGAGAAAATTCTGTGGAGGAAAAATCGATGGAGATAGATGTAAACCAGGCAGCAGCAGCAGCAGAACTGGCCTCTTTTACCTCCCTGGGTTTTGCTGAGGGCTTTAACAGAATCCCTGAATGGTTTGGGTTGGAAGAGCCCTCGAAGCTCAGCTGGTTCCAAGTGTCCTGCCAAAAGCAGCTCACTGATGAAGACATTATCCTTGGTTTGGAGCTGGCAGGGGAGCTCCACACGCTCCTGCTCCTGCAAAATGACAGCCTGTCACAAGTCACTGCTGGCTCCAAGCTGCAGCCTGGCCCAAGGAGAACATTGCCCAGCAGAGCCAAAGAGTTTTGAGACCAGTTCTTGTCTTGTAATAAACCTCAGAAATGTTGTTATTATTCCTGTGTCAAGCTATGCTGCCTTTTTGGCTGTTGCCTGTAGAAACATCCATTTACAAAATACACTGACAATGACAAAATGACAAATAAACAGACTTTTTGTGCCACACTGTTGGTGATCAGTGAGATTTGACATTGCCCAGAGCATGATCCTTACAGGTCTCAGGGCAAGAGGGACTTCCTGATAGCTTTTATTCCTTATCATGCTTTAACATAGTTCATTCACTCTGCTCAGGGAAAATTATCACCCAATTACCACCTGCAAGGATTCCAGTCTGGGTTTAAAAGAATTAACAAATGTGACTTTTAACAAATACCTGTAAATAGAGTAAAAAACTATGACAGGCTTCAAACCCTTTTGGTAGCAGTAGAATACTTGAAGGAATGGTTGAAGCTCATCTTTTTCCATGGACAATTCCAATCCCTTAACGAGAACATTTAAAACACGATTTTGACACAATCCAGATTTCCTCTGTATCTCTTTTCCTTCCTTTCTTGAAAGCATTTCTACACAAACACAGAATCGTTTTTCTGTAGGAATTTTCCCTCAGTTTGTCCAAAAAGATCACTCCTCCAGAGGGAGGCTGTGTGTTTATGAGAGACACTAAAACAACTTGTTATCAGTGAAGCCTGGGTCGTATCTGAGACATCATTCCCATTGTGATTCAGTGAGGCTGAGAAGATAAAAACCCAGGCAATGGGCTCAATTCCTGAGCTGCAGGAACAATTCCAATTCTCCCCTCAGCCAGCTCCGAGCAGACCTAGAATTTTCCAATCAATATCTGTATCTGGGATTGTCCATTTATCTTTTCCACCTCTCCCCATCTCCCTGCCTGCCAGGGGGATGTGGTATCCCCCATCAGCCTCTCAGCCTGGCTGCTGCACTGTGCCCTTGGCTGTAAACTGCAATTCCAGCTGCATTCCAATCCCCTACTTCTGCCTGGCTTTTTGTTCTGTTTGCCTGATGCCTGGCCCATGACTTAGTGCTGTGAAATGAAAAAACCCTCTTCCCGTGGATGCTGCTGGGAGGCAGCTCTGGATAAAAAGCACCTCATTTGGGAATCTCTTGAGGAGGGGGTGACAGGCACAGGGTGTTAATGAGTCCCACAGGATCACCCACGTGCATTGAGGATGGTTCCTCATGTGGAACTCTGTCTCAACCAAGCCCAGATGGAAGCCCAGGAAGCTGCTGAAGAGTTACCAGAGGTCCCAGTGAGCAGCTTCCGTCTGTCCAGAGGAACTGCAGCAGCCTGATCCAATCCCCTTGGGAATTGCAGACACTTTTCCAAGCCAAATGAACCCACAGCTCCTCCCCAGGAGGTGCAGAGCAGCTCCCGAGGGAAGGCAGCTCCTTGCTGGAATTATCTGAGTTACCACAGCACTGCTTCCCTCCTCCCTGGCTCTGGGACAGCTCATCCATCTCTTGCTGATCCATGTGTTCCTGTTTTGTCCCCACCGCAGGGACAAAAGCAAGGATTGCCCAATGAAAGGGACAGAACAACTCAAGAATGAGCTCCTGAACACCACTTTCGGAGTAAGCCTTGTGGTGATTTGAAGAACATCCCTATAGGAACAATGTTGCCTCCCCTCCCAGGGAGGGAGAACCCCTGACAGTGGTGGGATCTCAGTGTGCCAGGGAATCTGCTCCTGCAGGAATTCCAGTGCCTGTGCCAGGCAGAGAGGGAAGGGGGAAATGTAAGAGACAATCAAAAGGTCCAGCACATCAGTGATAATTCCACCAGTTATTTCTCTCTGGTGGAAGAGAAATTCAGTGTCCTGTTGCAGCAGTGGCTCTGTGCAATAACCCCAGAGCAGCTCTGGGGCTGGTCATGAGGACAGGTTAAAGAACAACCCATTCCTGCAGGACAGAAACTGCCCTGGGAGCAATGAACTCCCTCCAGCAATCCCTTACCAAGGATCAGTGAGGTTTGCAGCACACAGCAGCTGTGTGGGGGTTTGTTCCCACATTCTGTGATTATTAACCCCAGGAACCTGGGGCTGACTTTGCTCCAGACTCAGCGTCTCTCATTACCTGTGCTCAGATCCACCTGCACCCGAGCTCTGCTCAGGACACCCAGCTTTGACACGTTCCCACAGGATTCCTGTCAAAAGGCAAGTCCTTCTCAGCTCCTTAGCATAGAGTGACATCTTGTGGTTTCTTCTCTTGTCCACCACTGACAAATAAAAATTAGCCCGAAGAGCCCCGACTGAGTTTGGGTTTGTTTGTCTCTGGTACAACACCAAGATCTTCTTTCTTTGAAGAATCTCATACCCTTGATTCCCACACACTGATCCAAAATTCACTCTGCCACCATCAAGGCTTGTGGAAGGATGAAAATTCGTGCTTGAAGCAGCAACAAACCCATTTTAACTCACACAACTTGACAAATTTTGGTTGAATTCAGACTCTGCAAAAACCCTGAGGTGCTCAAGGTCATGAACAAGTGGGATCCCAGCAGCCAAAGAAATTCCATCAGCAACAGCAACAGCACAGCTGAAGGGATTTTTTGGAAAACCTTTCCAAGTGCAGCTCTGGGGACCATTCCCACCTGGGCTCCAGGACAAGGAAGGGAAGGTGATCCCAACTGCACCTCAGGATTCAAGCCCATCTGCATCCCAGCACTGTCACACCACGGGTCACTTCATCAGCACAATTAGAGAAGTTTCAGTGATTGATTTTCTCATAGAGCCTCCAACACAAAACAGTTTTAAATTGATGAGCTACAACTGACAGATTCTCCCTACCAAAAAAAAGACAAAATGATTTTGCTAGTTTTGTAGTGCAAAAGAAGTAGCATCTTTGAAAGGAACATTGTACAAAATCTGGAGTAAAAACCACCATGGAAAAGCATTCCTATACCCATTAACTGGCAACAATAGTTATTATTACTACTGAAAACTATGGAAATAAATCAATTCCTGTTGTTGTAAACCAGGTAATTCTCAATTTTAAGAAACAGAAAAAAAGGTTATTTTTATCTGTAAAGCCTGGGAGAGCAGCAAGTGAAATGAGAAGGGTTTGCATTTCTGTTCCTGCTGGTTCTCCTCTGTGCCCACTCTGGGAATTTGATTTGGAATTTGTGATTCTGCATCATTCCATTGGACTTTTGCTCAATCCAGCTGCAGGGGAATTCTGATACCCTCCATAAACACTTCTGCCTGGCAGCTGTCCTTCCAAAAGTCAAAGCTTCAGCTCAAATCTGCTTTCAGCCCTTCCCTCAGTAAGGAATATTTGTGTTGCAAGGAACTGATACAAAGAAAAGACAAAAACGGTCGGGAGAACTTCTGATGGACTGAAAATAAACATGACTGAAGGTTTTCTTCTCAGTCAGGGTGAACACCACAAAAATTAGCCTGAAAAAGAAATGTTTAAAACGTTCAAAAGCTCTAAAAACCAGACTTCCTTAAGATTAACCCCAGAGGAGATGTTCAGCACTGTCACAGACATGTAAAAGTCACTGTTACAGACACCAGGGGATGTGCACAGAACTGTTTCAGTGTGAAGCACCAGCCCTTGTGTAACCCCCATCAAAGCTCATGTTACCTGCAGTGACACAGTTCTGATCTTGGCAAAATCAGTTCTTGCTCCTTCTGAAAACTCCCTTTTCCCTCCCCAGCACAGCATTTTTAGCTACACAAAGCTAAAATTACCATTTCCATCAAAACTGGAATACAAAGGCTGTCGAACCAAGCCCAGACTATGATACAGAAAGGTGAGAAGCACCAGCAACACACTCAGGAACCCCATTTGTGGAGCAATTGAAGGAGGCAGGGCTGGAAATGTTCAAAAGGCCTTTCCTGAAGGAGCATTCCCAGCTCACGTCCTGCTCTGACCTGCAGGAGCTGCAGCAGCAGGAGGAAAAGTGAACAACGTGTCACATTTTGGAAGCTCTCCTTGCATGAACAACTTTGGGAGCAATATCTCTGCTGCTCTGAAGTGAGTGAATGCCAGGGAAGCCTGTGACTGCACCTCAGCCAAAAAATGCATTTGTTCCCATAGAATTCCAAAGAGAAAACTCCTATTGACTGAGAAAAACCCATTTATAATCCAAATGTTTGCATTTATGGTCTCTTTCAAAGGAGCTCCTCCCTCCTTTTCTCCCCCACCTTTTTAATAACCTCTGTTCTTTTTGTATTTTGCACAATGAGGGAGGAAATAATGATGTATCTCTCTGCTGACAATGGGCACTGCTCTTCCTCTTCCAAATGGAAACAGCAACTCATTCCCCTGCTAATATTTACTTGTGCTACATGTCATTCTCCTCTCTGTCAGTCTATTCTCCAGAAAAAGTTAGGAAATGAAAAGGATGACGTTGTTCCTTTGGATTTTTATTTATGAATGAACGTTTTTAGACACTTAAAATTAAGTTGTGGTGGGTGTTTTTTTGGTTTTTTTGAGAAAGAGCATTCTAGAGCCCTGAAATGAGATGATGAAGAGCAGAACTGCCTTGGGGGAGAAAAAATATGTCCACACAAATGGCATTACCACTGAACTCCTTTACTTCAGTCACACACAGAGCTTTCTACACTGACAGGTCTCAATATTCATGCTTTTTTTTATTGGCATCAACACTTAGAGGGGGAGCAGTGGCAGTCACATGCAGGAGCATCCAGAAAAGCAGCACTTGAGAATATCACGTGGGAGAGTTCACACAAAGTCTACCACAGCCAGGGAAATCAAATGCACTCAGTCTGGTCCATGTGCTGAGCTCCAGCAGAGCAGCACAGGCTGTGCTGTGCCTGCCCTGCCAGGCCCAGGGTGAGATCACAGTGTCCACATGTGCTTCTTCAGCTCAGAAATGCCCACCAAGCTCTGCATGGCTCAGAGCTGCTCCTGTCTCACTGAGCAAAGTCAGTCTTTGGACTGTAAAAAAAAATTACAGATAATGGGGTTTGCAGTTTCCTGCTTTACAACTCACTGGAACAAGAAACAATCGTTGACATGTACACAAGTTTATTTTAAGGACACAGCAATCACAACGACAGAAACAGAACCATTGCTTTAATACTGTAAGCTCTCCTCTGGGAACTGACTTGCACACAGTTAGATCCAAAAGCGTTTTGAAACAGTGTCTTGGGGGGAAAACACAGCAAACCTTCAATATATTAACTTCAAACTTTATGTGCTTATCTCCTCCTTTTGGGCAGCTGGTGGCAGTTAAAGCTTTTCGAAGTCATGGCCACTGGAATTCATTGCCTCAGGGTGCATCACCCTCCCCATGAACAACACGGTACCTGTGGAGAGAGAGGGAGGGGAGGAGGGCAGGAAAAGGGGTCAGAACCAAAGGAGAAGCTGAGCATTTGAGATGATGAATAACAATTAAATAACCTCTAGAGTTACAGCAACAAATGTCTCAGAACTTGGCACAGCAAGTGGCTCAAGAGCCCTTTTGGAAGGGCTGAGCACTTGGGCTTGTCTGGAGAGGAAGGGCAACCAACAGGATTTTTTTCCAAAGGTTTCCAACCTCGGATTTGTGGAATAGTAAAAACCTTTGGGGCTTTAGCTACAGGTGTTGGCAGCTCCTCTTTCTACACAACAAGGGCTCTGCAATTCTAAGAACTGCCCCAAAGCAACCAATTTCAGTCTGTCCTGATTGGAACTTTTCTTTTTGGGGAGATTTTTGGGTATTGAGTAACAATAAGGCCAGGTAACCTCCTCCAGACACATTTTCTGTCTAATGTGNAGATTTGTGGAAGAGTAAAAACCTTTGAGGCTTTAGCTACAGGTGCTGGCAGCTACACACAACAAGGGCTCTGCAATTCTAAGAACTGCCCCAAAGCAACCAATTTCAGTCTTTTCCTTTTGGGGAGATTTTTAGGTATTGAGTAACAATAAAGGCCAGGTAACCTCCTACAGACACATTTTCTGTCTAATGTGTCTGCAGCAGTGAAAATATTCAATTTTATTCTAGTTAAAAAGCCCCTAGGAGTTGGTATCCTGCCTTGCTGGCCTGGTTTCAGCTGGGATGGAGTTAATTCTCTTCTCAGGGGCTTGAATGAAGCCCCACAAGTGCCTGTGCAGACTGAACTCACTGAAGGGTTTAGTGAGCACTGATCCTGTGCTGGGAGCACAAATACACACCCATAAAAACCCTGTGGGTGCACAGCAATGTTTTATCAGGTACATCCACATCACCACAGCAAATTACAAATATGAGACTCAGGAATTAGGGAATCCTTGCCCCTTTTGCTGCTGAGTGCTGCTCTCACCCCTCACCTGCCACAGAGCACTTGGAGGGCACACCAGGATTATCCCCAGCTGTAATGTCCCTCCATTATGCAAATCATTTGGTGCTGGGAACATTTTTCATTGGTCTGAAGCCAAATTTCACAGACTGCAGCCAAGCTCTCAGGGAGTGCAGTGATTATGGATCCTCAGGGCAGCAGCACTCAGTTCTCCCAACAGAAATGGGGAATTTTCATTTTCTGTGAGTGTTTTTTCAGAGTTATGTCAGATGTTGGTGTTTTATTTGGTGAAAGATTCAGGCCCATGGAAAAGGTGAGTTTAATATTGGGTATTTAAAAACAAACTAAGGGAAATTTATAATACAAGCCCAGTCCATTGGTCAAAACATGCAATTTTCCATTGACTGCTCAAGGATGTGCTGTGAAAAACTCAGAGAAGTCTGGAATATTCTCACCTGTTCTTCTATTTCTGACCAGAAAGAAGAAGGGATGGTCCACTATGACTTGGGGGTAGAGCACTGCCATTCTGCTGATGGCAATCATTCCTGGAAGGAACAGAACACAGGCACCTTTGTCAACAGCTCTGCCCCCAACGCTCCTCAGCAGAGACCTTTGTGCAGCCACACTCAACACCAAAAACCAGCAGGAAAATATTCACTGAAAAGGAAAGAGACCTGCAGAGCAACTGCCTATTCTGGCTTAAAAATCAACAATTCAGAGGGCTGCAATTTCCCAGGCTGAGGGAGCAGCATTTAAATTTTAAGATCCAGAACCTTTAAGATCCAGAGGAGTTCTGAGTCCTGCTCCCTCAGAGAGGGAAGTGCAGTGCATTAACCAGCACTGCTGAGCTGTTCCACACAGTGCAGAGGGAAAGGGAATCTTTAACAAACAGGGAATGTGCAAAAATGAAATAGGCTGATCCTGCAGCTTTTGGCTGGTGGTTTTACACAGTGCAGAGCTGAAGGTAAAGTTAACTGTGAATCAGGCAGAATTTGGCCCTTTGTTATTTCTATTTGGAGGTGCATGGATTTCTCCAGGATATTATTAATAATTCCTAGTGTTTCATTTACTCCTAAATTTTCACTCCACTGTTCATAAAGACTGGAGCATGTTGACAGAGTTGGGCACAATTCAACCCAGATCTAGAAAGTTAATTTTTCCTTTCTTTCCTCCAAGCCTGGCAAAGTAGAGGCAATTAGAAATCACCTGATGATACACATGGGCAACAAATGTAACTTATTTTCATGTGACAATCATGAAAACCAAGCAGCTGCCCCCAGCATTAACAGGGGACAGCTCTGGCTGTGCATTCAGCACTTCCCATCTTGTGTCTCTGGATGGGAGCTCATTAAAATGCAGCTGCCACAACAACCCTCATCTCCTTCCAGCTCTCCTGGATCAAAAGCCCCTGACCATCTCAATTAGCAGGTGAAAAACGATGAATGCTCCAGTCCCATAAAGGAAGCAGAAATTGCAGTCTGTGCTCTCCTGACAATCAGAAAGAAATTAGAGGTTTGCTCAAAATGCTTTGGAAAACACGTTACAAAAAAAATGCCAACACTTGTGATTTGCAGAGCTCTCTTCTGCAAGCAGCACACTTGTGCTCTGCTGTGTCTCCATGCTGCTATTTAGCTTTCCTGGCTCCACAGCAAATCAGTGGTAAAAAATTAATTAGCACAGAACACCCAGACATTTGATTTCATTCTGCTTTTCAGTCAGGTACCTGAGGCAGCAGCAGCTTCTGATCCTTCCTCATTAACTTCTAGAAATGCCTTGTGCAATGCCTTTGCAAGGTAAAGTTCCTTGTTATCTGCAGAGGAAAGGGGAACATATTTCAAGTGGCTCAACAATAAGATTGAAGCATTTAAAGAACCCTCCCCAAACACTGCCAAAAAACTATTATCCACCTTCTACTCCAGGCAGGGAAGGAGAAGAGCTTTCTTGCATTGAAATACCTTTTAACAGCACCATTTACCTCACTCAGATTTGTAGTGCTCTCCTACACCACGGATATTAAAATAGCTCAGGACTGCCCAGAGCCAAGAGAGGGGAAAAGCAGCCCTTGGAATCAAGATTTTAAATAAAATTAATGGGAAAAAAAGATTATGACATTACAGGAAAATACTTAAGACATTAAAAAAATTAATTTCTGCACAAGGTACAAGATTTCCTCCAGGAAAATGAGGTTTTTTTCTTTCTTCCTCCATTATATTTACAAGAAGCTGAAAATAAATATTTATTGCAAGAAGCAGCACAGAGCTAGTTTTTTCCAATCTTATTTGTTTTCCATCCTCCTCTGTCAGTAACTCCAGTCCCAGCCTGCTGCTGCTGAAGGCAGTGATGGTTTCCCTGGTTTGTGTCAGGTGCTGAAGGATCAGCTCTGGTGAAACAGCCAAAGCCAGGAGGAGCAGCAGCTGGAAAAGTCTTCCCCCAGCAGCTCCCATGTGCAGCTCTGTGCTCTCAGCACTGAATTCAACCTCCCAGTTCAGCTGCTGCACTTCCATCACACCAACAGCAGCCCCAAATCATCCCCTCGGGGCTTGTGTGCAATCAAACATAGATGGGGCTGCTAAAACTGGTACCAGTTCTAGACTTCAGTCCCAAGCCTTCAGCAGTGCTGAAAGCTGGGACTGAGTTTGCACCCTGTTCCTTTAAAACATGGGACATGCAGCACCCACTTGCCTTTAAGCAAAAAATCTTCAATCCAAATCCATTTGAATGTTCAATAATGAGGAAACGCCCACTGAGCCCAATCATGTCTTTCAACTAATGCTTCATTACTGCAGCACTGAGGCCTGATCCTGTGCTCTGTCATATTCCCAGGAATATCCCACATTTTCTCTCTCTCAGTGCCTTATTTTGCACAGTTTGGTGGTGCTTCTGGAGCTCCAGGGTGTGTTCCTGATGAGGAACAGCACCTCAGAGGGTTGGTGTCCACCTGATGAGCTCAGAGCCCCTGAGGGCACAAACCCAGCTGACATTTGCCATCAGGTATAAAATGCTGCTTACTGATGATTGATTTCAGGATCTGAGTATGAAACCCAACATTTTAGGGTGACAGGAGCACAGAAAGTGCCACCAGTACACCCAGTTAGCCCAGCCCCCTGCACCAGCACTGGAATTGCTGCTTCAGAAGAGGATACAAAAAGCCCTGAAGATGAAAAGCACAGCACAACTTACAAGAGAAAAAAGATCTTTCTTCCCAGCATGTGCCTTACAGCCTAACCCAGGTTTCTACACAGAGAGTGCCTTTATTCAGTGCACTACAGAGAGTTCTGATTGCTCTGGAGCAATTTCATTTTTCTCAGCCCTGCCAATCTCAAGAACACCCTGAAAAGATCCCTGTGGTTAAGGTTTCCATGAGAGAAGCACTTTCTATTTGTTTTCCATTTGCTGCCTTTCACTTCATTGGCTATCTTTGTCCTTGGATGATGAAAAGAGCAATTCCACATCCCAAATTCCCTTCTCTAGATTCTTCTCTTTATATTGCTACTATCACATCCTTTGAATCATCCAGTGAATGAATCTATTTTCCTGTGAAAGCAAAATGTTGTCCCTGAGAGTTCAGGCAGCCTTTCCTTTGCTCCAGGCTGTCACATCCCTGGCTGAGTGCTCCCATCTCCTCAGGATTATCCATTTCCCTCACAGCTTTCACAAGGTGGGGCTCACCTGAGCATCTCCCATCACTCCATTTCCCTCCAGGAGCTTCCCTGGGTGTGGATTTCCATAAGAACCAAGAAGATCTCAGGGAAGTCCCCTGGGGATTTGGTGCCAGGATTTCAGCTCTGTGCAGGCCCAAGGCTGACCCCGGGGGAGTGGGAGGAGCTGGAGCTGTCCCCTAATGAACACGACTCTGCTGGCACCACGTTTCATTTGTCACTGCTCCCCATATGGCTGCAAACTCCCACTCAGCTGCCAACTGGCTGCTCTGCAAAGGCTCATTTTGAAAAAAAAAAAAATATATACCATGTGGGTTTTATTGGCTCTTCTTGCTTAGGCTGTCCCAGAAAAATTATGTGGATGTCAGTCAAGACTTCCAAGAGTTATTTACTGCACTGATACCCTTCTAAGTACTTCATGTTGTGGAAGGAAGTCACTGAGATCCCTTCACTGTCAGCCAGGTCACCTTGCATTAAAAGGAGCTGCTTTTAAAAGGCTTTATAAAACAGCCAGAAATACTATAATCATTTGAAGGAGAAGGGGAGTTTTAGTGTTGAAATTAGCTCAGAGCTAAGTCTTGAGTGGTGTTAAATCACTCAAGCAGCAAATGGATGTGATATGATAAAATCACAGTGATAACATCTCAAAGAGCAGAAGTTGTTTCAGGATTATTTTGGACACCTGATGGAGTCAGATGAAGTCAATACTGTCAGAGTCTTCTCTGAAATGGGGGGCTGACAGCCCAAAGGAGTGTCCTCCTACTCAGCTGTGCCAATTGTCAGAGAACTTCATCCCTGCAAGGCTGTGACGCTTGGGAAATGCACCTGCATGAACACTTTTTTCTTTGGATACTCACAATCCAGACACTCCAGAAGGTAAAGCTGCTCCTTCTGCTTCCATTTTTTCACATTGAGGGGAAACAGCAAAAAATTCTGAATATTGAGAAATAATCCTGCAGTTTGGTTTATATGCACTAAAGCCACACAGAATTTGCTGAGCTCCCCAATCTGATGACAGGAGAAGGAGACGATTTTTAATGCAACCAAATTTCACAAAAAATCTCTTTAAATTTGATTTATGTCTTCCTAAATTAAGTCTCCAATTAAAGATTGGGCTGAAATATCTGCATTTAAGGCCTCATGAAGTGCCAGAGTTTCCAGAGGGCTGATCCTGCACAAACTTCCAACTTCCACTTCCCTGATGTACCTCAGGTGTCTGTAAAAGCCACCTTTAAACAATTTGTCTTCATGG
>VWYE01015075.1:15722-37044 GCA_013398995.1 Alaudala cheleensis
GGGGGGGATGGGGTAGGGATCAAAGAGGGAAGGGTGGAAGTGCCTTTTGTTCCTGTTCTTCTCTACCCCTCCCCCCCCTCCCCAAGAGGGAGAGCTGGGCAGACGCATAGACTGCCCAGCTGCGGGGGAGCTGCCAATATATTGCGACCTGACTAGAAGCTGAGAACTTTTAACTCTTTTGAAGCAGAAAGGAACCTTTTTCTAGACATTGTTTTCTTTTGGATGGTGGTTTAAGAGAGAGAGAGAGAGACAACCTGGGACTGAGATGTTAAAGGAAGANTTTTCACTTCTTTTTTCTGCCACTTTTCCAATCCAACTTCCCACCCTTTTATCCCTCACGTTTTTTGCCCTTTTCTGCCCTCTGCTTTCTCACTCTTTTCTCTCAGCATTCTCACAATGTTGCCCTCCCACTGGCTGCCTCTTTCTCTCTCTTTGCCAGGAAAATTACTCACTCTATTCCCCTCACATTTCCCTCCACTTTTCCCCCGGTGTTTCTCACTCTTTTCTGGTCATGTTTCTTAGAATTTTCCCTATGTATTTCCTGCCTTTTCCTCCTTTCACTTCCTCTCCTATTTTCACTCCCATTCTTCACCATTTTCCCCTCCGTTTTCTCACCCTTTCCTACTCAGGTTTTCTATCCTTTCCTTCCCTCATTCTTCTCTCCTTTTTTCCCTTCCCATTTCTCACTCTTGGCACCTCAGATTTTCTGCCTTTTCCACCTGACATTCCTTAACCCACTGCATCCTGGCAGTGACTGTTCCTCTTAAGTAGTTGACAGGATTCTCTTCTTTTTCTCCTGCAATCCTCGACTCCAAAGAATGGGTGCCAGAGCAGTGCTCCAAGAAGCCCCTGCCTGTGCATCTGCTGAACACAATGTCTGTGCTCAGCTTGAAGGATCTCAGTAAGAACTACTTAAACTGCCGTGGACTTCCTGCTGCAGTTGTGGTTTGTATTTCAATTCCACATAGTCTTGAGAGTGTTCTAAAGAAATAGGTACCCAGAGAGATCCTCATTGCAGGTGAGCAGCCGCTGCACCATCCGCCTCAAGCAGATCCCACCTCTGTCTTCATCACCTCACAGTCCCTTATGACTCCTGCCCAGACAAAACCACTTGTGATGCATCTTTCTGCAAAACCAAGTCTATCTACAGAGGAAATGCTTTTGGCCATCTTTTGGAAAAAAGAAGAGGAGTAACACAAGGGAAAAAGTATATTCTGTTGAATTTACAGGGGCTCAAAGTGTAAGTTTCATATAGTGGTATTTATTTATGTGAAGGTAATGTGTTTTCTGGAACTGGTGCCTGAGAGGCACAAGTCTCTGTGTGTGAAAGAGATTTGTCACCTTATGGGTCACAACAGGGAGCTAGTACAGAGTGACAGCCTTATCAGTGATTTAGAACCAAGACAAGGCAAAGTATTTCCACTAGGGCTGCTAGCTAATTGTCTACTCTTGGGCTGAGACTGCTACCAGCATTAGCTCCCTGGCTACCTGTGTCAAATCTCTTTTTGTCAGCAGTTCAAAGATAGTATGTACAGGATACCTCTGAAATGGAAAAAATGGTGTTTCTACACTTTCAACATAGCAGCAGAAATAAGAATGCATCACCTTTGAAATACCTCACATAAACAGCATTTGTACCTTTTGCACCCCAAAAATTTGGGTACCACAGCAAATCCTGAAGTTTCACATTAGACACAGCCTCTGTGACAGTCTTTTGCTTCTGCAAACCTGCAAGTATTACTGTACAAAAGGCATATTAAAAATAAATTTTGCACCACCATTACCTGAAGAGACAGAAATAATTAGCAAATAAAAATACAGTGTGTGGAGATAGCCACCAGATGTTAGCCAACCCATAGGGTATATGTCTGTCAGATTTTCTCAACTATACTGGATTCCTTGAAAGAGAGAACACTCATGTACATGTTTAAACATGTGAGCTCAACAAGCAGATCTATAAAAATACTAACAAAATTTTAAGCAACTGTCGTGGTTTGAGGGGGAAATGAAAAAAGTTGTAGTCCCCAGGAAGTAGTTAGAGAGGTTAGACACGCCTCTGAGAATACGAGGAGTTAAAAGAAGCAAGAGTTTCCGGGGAGCGCTCTCTCTGGTCCCGGCTGCAAGGTGAGAACACCTCTCCTTTNAGGAGCATGAACAGAGATGAGAAGAAGAGGGTGTGGTGGAGCCCTCTGTCTTCATGGGTGGAGATCTCTGTTCTTGGAACCCTTGGCCCCAGGGGAAAATGGGGAAGCATCCTTAAAGAGCCCTATATGCAGTTTTGGTCCATGGACGGCGGTGAGAGCACTGGACATGGAAAGGAGAGTGTTACCCCAGCGGACTTCTTCCTGGGGTGGTGTCATGGGTGACAGGGAAGCACGGGAGGGTGGACCCCCGTGCATTTCCTGTGGGGAGGTCTATGGTGCAAGAGAGACTTCTCTCTCCTTGCTGAATCGAAGATTAGTTTTTGAGTGGTATAAAGCAAGTGAAATAGAAGGAAACTAGTAAGTGTATAAGTTTAAGTGTGGAAGGGTGGAACCAGGGGGAAGAGGAAAAGAGAAATGTTCTAGAGGGTTTTCATTTCTGTTAATCTGTAGTTTAATAAAATTCTGTTTTGTCTTCAAGGTTTAGGCCTGCTCTGCTCTGTTCTCAATCACATCTCACAGTAGTTGTTGAGAAATGTACATTCATAGGTGCACTGGTCTGGTGTCAGGGCAAACCTATGACAGCAACCAATGAAAATTTTCTTCATCCAAACCCATCATTGAGTTATATCCTTCATGGTTACTTTGCTACTGTTAGCAGAACTCATCCTTCATGTTCATTCTGACAAACAGGTGGGACAAAATTAGGATGATTGCAAAATTCAGCAAAATTATTGACAGTAGTCTTCACATAACTGGTTGTTGAATTATCAAATTTATCCTCAGTCTAGACTAAGTCAAGAAGACTCCAGTGCTTACTAAACTGCCTGACAGCTTCTGCATAATAGAAGTCAATAATGTACAGTAAAAAAACTTTTTTAGGATCTTCAAACATGACTCTCTGCTAATACCATCTGTTCACCAAAGCAGCAGCGAGAACCTGAGCTCTTGACTGTTCTTGACAAATATAAAAATTTACCCTTTCTCACAGAACAATAAATACTGACTTCCTAATAAAAAAACAGTAGTTCATTACATTTCTCCTGACCCTGATTCACACAGCTACAGGGACTGCATGGTGCATCTGCGGTCACAAACTCCCTAGACATTAAAACCATGTAACATTTAGGAAACAAGGCTTTCCAGAGCTGGTTGTATGTATAAGGGGGAGTGCAGCAGGCCCTCTGGGAGCTTCCTCTGCCCTTTGTTTCTGGGTGAAGTGCTAAAACTTACATCTGCAAGGGTTATCATCACTGTAAGCTAGGAACAAACAAACATACAAGCAAACCAAAGCAAAAAACAAAACAAAACAAAAAAGAAACAAAAGGCAAAGCAAACAAGAAAACCCCAGCTCAATCCAAAGACAGCACTCCAATCTATGCCATCACCACCACAAAATTACTGCTATTTTCTTTGTAGAACTCTCTTATTCAAGAATTAAGATATTGACATGAAAGAGGATCATAGTTTTTGGAGACCTCACAATGTCATCACTGTCATCTCTTCACAAAGGATGTTAATGCTATTTTGCTTTCCAGGTGTCTCAGGCTTCTAAAAAACTTTTTCTCAGAATCATGAGATATGATTTTGGATACTTTGCTTTTAAAATATGTGAAAACAACCGTTTGGGGTTCTATATATGTAGATAAATTGTTGCAAATTGACTGTCTCCATGTTCATTTTGCTCCTTTTTTTTTTTTTTTTTGATCTCTTTTTTGAGATCTCTTTACCTCCATTCTTGATACTCTAGAGGCAGCCAGCAGAGCTGTTGGGCAAGTATGCATTCACCATGACAAGATCCCATCAAAACCTCTACATTAAATAATGTTCTGTCTTTGTTGTTTTCTGACAACTGGAGAGATGTAGACTTTATTACAAATAATCCCTTGCTCCTGCTTCTACCACCTTCCTTGTGATGACAGAAATTAACACATATCTGCACCTCTCCTCTTCACCAGTGGCTCCAGTTTTCCTTGAGAAGAGGTAGTTTAGTATTATGTTCCATCATGTCTGTAGAAGATTAAATTATTTCATGGGGAGTAATGATACAGACAGTAGCAGTAGTGGAAAGTGTAAGGCTAGCAGTGCTAATCCCATTATTGAATTTGTATAGGAAACAGACAGAAAAAGACTATTTGGAGCAGCAATGTTAAATTTATCACTCACGGCACAGTGATGTAATCCTGCTGCTGTATTTTGGAAGAGGAATCTGTGCCACCTTTGAAACATAACTGTGTACAGGATCTGTTACCTGTTTATGGCATGCCAAGGCTAAATCTTGAAGTAAATTCACAGTCCTCTGTGCATTCCATGGACTCCCTTAGGTCCAGCAATAAACAAGCACCTTTCATGAGCTAGCAACTCTGCAACACAGAAAAGCACAGCTGGCCCAAAATAGACTAGAGCTTCATCAGATCTGCATGTCACCCACTGCACCACCCTGAATAGCTCTTTCTGGATACCACTTTTAGAAGTGCAGTCAGACTTGGCTCTGAGACAATGTCTGTAGGCCTTTATAGACTTGAATAATCTAAAAATAATGTGCTTGAAATAATACACCTCAACTAAGACTGTGACAACCCACTGGAGCATAGCTCAGTACAGACTGTTTCTTTCACTGCCTGAGAAGTGGGAACTAATTGCCTTGATTGTTTCTCTTCCATAATTGTGTGAATTTGATTTTTAAGACCCTGATAGCAGCTGCATGTACAAGAATTACAGACTTGAGAACCATCTCCCAAGCTGTTGCTGACAACAGAATTTTGCCTGTTCCAATATACTCCAGCACAAAGGGAGAGCACAAACAGGCTCTCACTTTTTTCCCCTCCCCCACAATGGCATCTCAGCAGTACTCCAAGCCTGCAGTCTTACTGGTGAGTGTGATCTGTATGCACTCATGCTGTTAATATTACACTGCCATCACAGAAAGAAGGAAATTTTCACAGTCTTCCCCTGTAACAAATCCACCTTGTCAGGAAAAAAAAATCTCCCAAAGTTGAAAGAAAAGAGGGATTTCCTAGGCAGACCTGTAACAGTTTTCTGTGTCTGCTTTCTGAGAGATTTTCATTTGATGTGAGAGGGAAAATCCAGACTGTCTTGAGGTGTCTTGATTCAAATTTAGTCATTCCCCTCTAGATAAACCCCATGAAGCAATTTGAAGCACAGCCTAGCAGTTGTACTTTCTCACATCTCAGTGTGTCTGCTGTGGTTTATGCTACATCTCCAACTCTTGACTTTCGCTTCATGCAGTTTTAAACTGGCTGCATCCTCTGAGTGTACTCTCTGCATGGCTTGGGAAACCACAGTCAGGGTCTTGCACCTGCATTACATAGAATTTACAACTGTGAGTACTGACAGTCATTTACATGCAGTTCTGCTCATGCTACTTTGGCAATGCACAGGGACTTCACAATCAAGAATGCAAGAGAAGGAAAATTTATATTTACTTTGTAACTATGCATGACTTACAAGGCACAAATAAAGAGACTAAAGCAAATAGCTCTTGACTGTTATTTCCAGCTGTGTTACTTCATCTGTGTGATCTTGGGAGAGCAGTACCTATATTTGAGCTTCCATGCATGTTCCTTAAATGGCTTTAATGCTTATAATCTGGTAGTTGTCCAGTGTGTGTACGTGAACTAAACATGCAACACAACAGAAACATCAAGCCGCATCATAGAAAGAAACCCAAAATTACAATCTTAAACTAGCAGGACTGGAAGATTGACAGTGGGAATAATAACAACAGCAACAAAATCATATTACCTTGTAACAGTTTTTGAAACTCTCTGTTACTCTGCTCTTTTCATGATCACAGCTTGAGTCAGTAAGTGTCTGTTTTCAAGAGCTTGATGACAGTCAGTGAACCCCCATTCAGATTTCTAAACATGCATGAATGTATGGGAACACTGTCAGGCACTGCCACAGCCAAACCTTACCTTAGAACCAGGCACACAAACTCACAAACAATAGATATT
This sequence comes from Alaudala cheleensis, assembly GCA_013398995.1. NCBI lineage: Eukaryota > Metazoa > Chordata > Aves > Passeriformes > Alaudidae > Alaudala > Alaudala cheleensis. Next base: position 21,841 of record VWYE01015075.1, read on the forward strand.
TGTTATCTGTTAGGATAAATTGTTGAATACTGTAACTTGATGGACATTGTAGCAAATATGTACTAGACAAATAATCACTGCACAAAAAATCACAGAATCACAGAAGCTTTTAAGTTGGAAAAGGCCTCTGAGGTCATCACATCCAACCTCTGACTGATCAGCACCTTGTCAACTAGATCATGTGCCGTGCACACTAATTGCACACTAAGGGCCATGTCCATTCATTTCTTGTGCATCTCCGGGGATGGTGACTCCACCACCTCCCTGAGCAGTCCATTTCAATGTTTAACAATCTCATTCATGAAGAAATTCCTGTTGATGTCCAGCCTGAACCTCTCATGGTGCATCTTGAGACTATTTCCTCATATCCTGTCACTTGCTGCTTGGGAAAAGAGGCAAATCCCCACTTGGCTACACCCTCCTCACATGTGTTTGTAAAGAGTCATAAAGTCACCCATGAGCCTTCTTTTTTTCCAGGCTAAACAACCACAGCTCCCTTACCTGCTCCTCATTAGACTGGTGCTTCCTTCACCAGCTTCATTGCTCTGCTCTGTGCATAGTGACTCCAGTCACATCACACTACTGCTGCACCTTACTCTTAAAACATAATGATACAGAAAGATAAGGATGATAAAGTTCTGGTGGGGATGGACCACTTCTTTCCAGTGTAAGAAATGCTCCTGATTCTTTGTGTTTTATAAATAATTCACAAAAGATCCTACTCTTCTGTTTACTCCATGATAACTGCACAGTGAAGCTGTGCTTCAGATGAGATGAAAAACAACCCACTGAAACCCAGCAATTTCTGGTAACTCAAGCTGTTACAGTACTGATCACAGAGCAAATAAAACTGGTGTGACTGCATTGTTGGATCAGAGATAGTGGCAGCCATAAAAATGACAGACACCCCCCACCCCCCTTCCATTTTTTTTTTTTAAACAGATTCTATTTGTTTCCTGAGAATCCACACTCATAAGTCTGAAATGTCTTTCAGCTAAAGAAAACCTGACTAGAGGTATTTGGGGGAGGAGAGGAAACAGAAGGGAGAGGTTTAAGATGTAAATTTTAATAATCTTGCTGTGTAGCAGAATTCAGACTCACATTAGACAGGAAGGTTTCCCCTGCAATGAACAGGAAGAGTGCATTCAGTCAGCTCCAGCACCTTGTGTAGAATAAAGCACTTCAGAATTAAACATTGAATATCACAACCAACACTGAAAGTTAAAGTCTCACATCTGTTACCAAAGACAACTACAGGTGAGGAGTAATAGTTCCAATTGTTCCTCAGTAAGTGTAATAGGTAATAAAAATTTGAGAAAATAGACTATATTTCTCCTACAAAACTTTTAGTTACTCAGTTTCAGCAAAGATATTTGAGTAATTTGTATTAAATTCTTTACTATAAGATGTACTACATGAATGAAAACTTTCATACAAAACCCAGGTTAGAGTGCCTTCCTAATTCTCATTTGTTTTCCCTCCAGTAACTTCTCCAAAGTTTCTTTAACAAATTCATTTGATTGAGCTTGTCTGTGAATTTTAAACATAATTAATAAAGACAGTTTAAGCTGATCTCCTGGAAGTGACACAATCTCTATTTTTTACTAGGAAGTCTTTCCTACAAATTGTAGGCTGTGGTCAAGTATGAGAGTGCTACCACAGAAACACAAGCACTGGTTTTCTTTTGTTTTATAAAAACTCGCTCAAAGATCTGCAGAAGCTTTAATTTGTGTTACATATTTCACTCCCACAGTATGAACCCATCTAAAAAGATGAGACTCATGTTTTGAGTGTGGCTTTATGTACTGGAGGAATCAGAGGTTTTTTGCTTTATGATTCACTAGATCACTTTGCAAGGGAAGGACTCTCCAGTGTTAAAGCAACCTCAGGGAAAGACACAAGTCTGCAGGAGTTAAGGCACAGCCTTGCCTTTGGGTGGCAATAAAACACCTTGTTCTTTAAAAGAAGTAATTTCTACAAAAATGTATGTAATTGTCTTGCAACTATATTTTTTTTTTTTTTTAGGATGATCCTTCTCATGTCTGGGGAGCAAACCTGTCTGGGAAATCAAGCTACGTGTCCTCTCAAACTATAATTGTAAAGCAAGAACAGCTATTATTAAAAAATAGCCAGAATACTCACTGAATAGTTATCTTTCCTAGGTCAGAAGGAATCCATTTCACACTTCATGGACCTAATCAAAAAGTTCACTGAAGCCCGAGAGCTTTCATTAGCTTTGAGGGGTTTAGATGTGATCATTAAAAAAACAACAAAACCAAAAGAATCACAAACTCCTAGCTGCCAGCCTCTGTGTAGGGATACAACTGAAGTTGAGCAAAGTAGAAACCAGCTGAGGCTTTCACTCCTCTTTATACCACACCACTTATGCATCTGAGAAGAATGCTTTATAGATTTGGAGTAATTCTCTGGAGAAATTCCTACACAGCTCTCTCCCAGTGGGATTTCTGAGAGAAAAACTATTGATGGCATCTAAAGCAGCTCAGCATTCTTTTCTCAGGTATCTCCATAAACACTATCCTGTGCAGCAGGACCATGCTTGCTGAATTAACTTTTCATCACTGTGCTGAACAGTCATATATGTCTCCAAGGAATAATTTTTGCATGGTGTAGAGAGGTAAAAAACACCATCACCAGGAAGCTCCCAGCAATGGATCAACAACCCAGTAGCCTGAAACTGTTTCTGGGTACCTATCAAGAAGTGAGTCTCTGCTGAGGCAACACCACTGTACAAATTGGTTAGCCAGGAAAACCAAAGGTGTTGCAAATAGTTGGAGACATATTGTGGATCAGACAGAGATCTCCTTTTTAATCAGGACTGAAAGAATTCTGTCATAAAACAGGAGAGTCTGATGAGTTAAAGGAGAATTGAAGAGAAAGGAGGAATACAGCTGGGATATGTATTCCTGAAAAAAGGAAAGGACTGTTCCCTGGGCATTGAATGCAAGGACATCTTCATGACCAGTGAGAGCAGACTGAGAGGCAAAGTGATCAAAAAAAAAAAGAAAAGACTACGACATTGTCTGTAAAGAGGGCAGAAGAGAATGGATAACTACACAGACAGAACTCAATATACAAAAAATAAGAAGAGAGAGAAATGAAAGGATGGGAGAAGAGGAAGGGCAGACTTGAGTTCCTTAGCTTGGGCAGGGCAAAACCTGGTTAGTGAAGGGGGATGGTTATTTAGAACATGCCTACTCTCAGGACCTACATCTGACCCAGGGTTATCTCAGACAGCAATTAATTGAGCCAGTCTTTCTTGACTAGGAATTACATTGAACAGACAAATACATCCTACATTTTATTTATACTATGTTCTAGCAAACACAAAGAAATACAAGCATATTGTTTTTCTGAAGGCTTGTTTCCCTCCAGCTGCTCCACATCTGAGGAACACTATAACACTTGGGAGAGTCATATCGTTCTGCTGTGTTTGCACAGCATGAGAAGGTCATGCTTCCCACTCAATTTCCAGCTACTACTACAGTCTGAAGAATAATTAAAAAGAATGGTAACTTTTTTAATTGCCTACAGCACTTCAACTTTATTTGCTTTCTCTGCTGAACTGCAGGATTTTCCATTTTAATTTGTGATGCAGAACAAGATATGAAGGATAAACAGAAAAAATTATTGAATCAAGAATCAACGGGACAACATAGCATGCCCTCTGAGTTGTTCCTTTTAGTATCTGGAAAAGTCTGTAAATTGCTTCTCTCAAAAATCTTTTTAATGTCTCTTTTATCTTCATTGTGCTGTTCAATTTTCTATAGCAATCTCCTCAGACTGTGGAAGACCACATATAGGTATTTCTGACACTGGCAGAAAACATGTATTATTTTAACACAAACATATAATATAACATTTTCTCTATAATAAGTGGGAGTACATTGTAACAAGGCAGAACACTGACCTCTGTATGTTGCAATTTAAACTGGTGGTCAGGACACAACACTTTCAGTGAGATATCTACACTTGGTAAATGCCTACATTGTTTTTTGTTGTTATTTCTTAGAATGAAAAAAATCAAAGGAAAAAAGGCAGAGAAAAAGTAGTCCTACTTCTGCTTTCATGGGGTGAATAGAGTGTTTTTTACTGGTTATAAAATAATGAGGTAAAATAATGAATACATAATAACTGATTGGCACTCATCTTGCCAGTTACAAAGCCAATGACAAGATGTCAGCACTTGAAAACTGCACACTCTTACAAGAGTGGGTTGCTGGCAGGTCCAAGAAGATAGGTTGGAACTGACACTGCCTATGTTGCATCTGCTTTTTGAAGCAAAACCCAGATCTTATTTCAGCTTGTTTCAGTCTGTCCCCATGTTAAAGCCTTCTTTGTCTAGGTATTGACTTTGTTGCTGTTGGCCTCTGAGGAATGTCTAGGCAGAGACAGTGTGGGAATCAAATGAAACCAGCTGCCTGAACAGTTTTCAGCTCCTTGGGGCATGTAAGGAAGTAGATGCTACGGCAGCCTTCAGGTGATGACTCACCTACCCAAAGGTACTGCAACACTGGAAAATATACAGCCTCCTCCAAATCATTCCTTGAAGATTTGATACTAAACCTGAGAAGCCAAGAGCTAAAACAATTGGTTTAGTTTTTCCCAGGCTTTGCAGGAAGGCCGCTCAGAGCCATGGCGTTTTGCTTAGATGTGCATGCACACATGCATACGCACACACACATAACAGAGGGTAACAGATGAAAAATTCATGTGTAACTCTGAGGTACTTTGTAGTAATGAAGATGGGGAGGAGGCAAGAAATATGGAAAGTACTGCTTTGGCACATATTCTCCCTTTGTTGTTCAAGTGGAATTAAAGATACACTGGTATGGTAACCTCTCTGCACAAAATGGTCAAAGTATATGAAAGCCATTAGCTATAGCAGATTATTAAAAACAGCCTGTTAATACATGTCAGAGCAGGTGAACTGTGTCTCGATTTTAAGAAGAAAAAATTGTATGTGTTAATCCAGATCCCACCAAAATCCAAGACAATTTTCCCACTGAATTCAACATCAGGAGCAGCTAACAAACTTGTAGGAATCAACTACCTCTATGCACACAGATCTGAAAGTGTTCCCAAATGCCTGTAGGGCTTCTATATGTTTTTAATATTTGTTATGATTTTGTGGGAAAAAAAAATCTTGTTTTGTGTAAATTAATGCAGCAAATTGTTTGCCTACTTCTGCTTTGATAAATATCTTCTTTCATATTGTGGATATTCATGTTTCTATTACTTACAAATTGTTTCCGAGACTAATATCTGAATTCCTATACCCACAAGGTGGCTCTTGGAATTCAGACTCTTCCTCCTTTTAATTTTTATTCTGTGGTTCCTGAATAATTCCATTTGTAGTACTCTGTAGTACTCTGAAACATCCATAAATATAAGTACAGAGTGCTCATAATTAGAATTGTGTAATGTAGATATGGATGAAGTCTTTAATGTTGACTGGAGTCTTTCCTCTTTCCTCATGTGTTTTAGTTTGCACATTTCTTTCCCCTCTCTCCCCCTGAAATATTTGTCAAAGAAACTGGCAATAATACAGAAGGAAGTATAAATTTTTGCATGGCTTGCAGACCAACTTCTTTGTGCCCTCCAGCAACAGGTACTTTTCACTTTGATTTAGAGAACTGTTTGACATCTTCAGATATGGAATTGTATGGGATTCTCATTCCTGTTCTTATTGACACAGCATTTTGCTTTTCAGCGTCCATTTGTGAACAACTGCCAATAATAGGCTCATTAGAAAGCAAGCTGTGTTTGTTACATGCTTTAGTATTCCAATTGTTAGATCTTACTGCTAACTGCATAGTACAGAAGACAGATGTGTGCTTGCTCCAAGAAACATGAGTACCTTGCTGCTGATTTTTAGTATTTGTGAGGGATGTCAACAATTCTGGAAAGGCATACTGGAAAATCTTCACATTGATGGTGTAGGACTGTAAAAAATTATTACTTGAGTGACACTGAATTTTTCTGTTGTTGCTTAAATGTTTTGAAGACTAGAAATTTTGATAAAAGTTGTAGTTCAGTAGTGACTGATCATCATACAATGCAAACAAACCATCTTTGAAAAAAAAATCTTAAAATCTAAACAGAGTATAAAAAATAGTTACAGACTGGGTATGAAAACGAAAGCATGATCGCAGAAGAGACAAAGAACCATGTTCCCAAACAGTCCACAATAACGATGAGTACGTTTCCTTTGAACTCATATGTAATATGCATATCTTAAAATGTTTGCAACAGATTGCAGATGTCAACTGCTTTGTGAAAAAATTTCTCTAATTTTCTGCCTTGATTATTAGAATTGTCCAAAAGTAGTTTAAAAATATAATTTATCTGGAACACTGTATTATGGTACAGGTATAAAATGGATCACTAAAAGAAAGTGAACTTTGGGAAGCTGTAACATTGTGTGTATCTCTGCTGAGTTTATGCCCAGAACCCAATGTCAGCCAAATGCCAGCCTATCCCTAAGATAGAAGTTGTAAAAATGAGGAGGAATGGTGAAAAAACCCAATGCTTCAAAAGCTGAAGCTGGTCAGAAAGCTCCTCTGCTTTCTTTCCATCTTGGAAATGGTTTCGCAATTTGGACTTCTACAATCATTTGCCACCTGTCAGGAACGGATACAAAGAACATAACAGAATGCAAGAAAGACAAACAGTAGAGCTGAGCAGTGCTTCCCACCTGTATAGGCAAAAGTACTCTGGTACTTGGGAAATCCAATAGGAAACTTGGAACAGAGACATGAGGAAAGAGACGTTTGCCCTTTGAAACGTGTGGACTGGAAACTTGCTGCCACCCAGTGTCAGTAGGTATCTGTTCCCAAGAATTAGCACTTGGAATTCAGTCTGTGTGGGCCTGCCACCCTGCCCCTAGACAGACAGGGGTCTGAGACCCCTGGGTTCTCGTGTGAGGAGCTTGGGGTGCACAGCTGCCGGCTAAGGCATGCAAAGGCTGAGGTGTAGCCCACTGAAAGGGAGCATAAAAGGTGAGGGTGAAGACCCTGCTAAAACGGAGTGGTTAATCTTCCCTTGCTGTTCCTCTGTTTAAGAAAAAATGCCAGACATCACATACAAATTTTGCTATTCAAAGGCTGCTCACGATCAAATGCATGTGGAATTGTGCTAAGCATGTACATTTTCTTCACCCTGTTAAAGCAGGACGTCTCTTAAGTGTTAAAAGTGGCAGTAATGTGCATGGCAGCCCAAACTGCTCACTGTCCAGCAGATCACAGACAGAAAACTGAATTGGTCATGAGAAAAAGTAATTTCAAAGTATTTGTTTATTTTAAGATTGAAGTACTCTTTTGAGGGTTATTTTGGGATGAAGACAAGAGGCGCACACTCTGCCGCATCAGACAACTATGGAATTCTTCCATAAGAAGCATCAAAAAAAATTTGTGTCATGAACAGCCAGGCAGCCAGCGTTAAGCAAAACAGTGATATAAGTGGAGATATTTCCACTGGTGAAGGTGATGATTTAAATAAACAGGGATAATAGTAATTACAGTTACAAAAAAATCCAAAAAAACAACAAGAACAACAAAAGAACCAACCTCAACAAAACCAATAGAAGCAAAATACAGCACGTAGAAATTATGTTTTAAAAAACGTTTATTTTGCATGAAACAGTCCCTAATCTTTTTTATTTTATAGCTCCTACTCATTTTGTTTCATCACCTGATGTCCAGTTGACTGGCATATTGAGCTCCTCATTTTTTTCCTAAACAAATTTTCCTTCCTGAGCCATCCAAAAAGAGCTATAAAACTTGATTGAATAGGGATACCAGCCTGCTCGAGCAAGCGGCTTTCTACAAGGTCTGTAAGAACGCCCAACGGAAAGCCTTCCCAGGCTCCTGACTGTATGAAGGATTTCTCCCTCTCTCTCTCTCTCTCTCTCTCTCTCTCTCTCTAGCATTGTGAATATGCAATTGTATCAAAGACCCCTCACATTTTTCCAGAATTCGTTACTTCACCTTCTATCATTCAGAATCTTCACCTAACAGCAAAAGGAACCTTTAGAGGTATATCTAAGAGAAAACTCCAAATGTGTCACAGACATAGTACACTACAGAATATGAGCGCCATGATACAGCACTGAAGTGGAATGGTGAACAATGCCCTTTGACTCTCATCCTGGAAATGCCTACACAGTTTCAAAAACCTTTTACATCAATAGTTACTTTGATCAAAATCATCATCCTGCTTTGAAACATACCATAATGATTTTCAGTTTGTGAAAGCCTTAAAAATACATTCATCTTGTCTGCTAGAATTTTAACCCTAAGAATAGTGTGTCATGCATTTTAATGGCAGGCTATGCATGAACAGCTCATTCTCCCAGTATGTATAAATATCTTATGTACACAGTTAATTAATTTTTATTGCCATATGTTTCTAGGTCATTTCAATGCTGTTAATATCTGGAAATGTTTAATATTTTTGGGAAATATTAAGTCAAGTAACAATAGCATTGTATCTACTTTGTAATCCCAGCACTTAAGCCTATTTTTTCCCCCATGCTTTTTTATAACTTTAAAAAATCATTCAATATAGGAATATTTCATGGTTACCAACAGGCTATATTTATTATTGTAACTGAGGACTCTACATACATTGTTGCACAGAATAATAATGGACCAATCAACAAAACCATACAGTTTGTATGCAACTGTAAATAGCACTTTAGCAGAAGTTTAACACATTGTGCATTAGTTGTCTTAGTAAGGTGACAACTTCAGATGATTACTTCATGGGAGTACAAAAGTGCAAATTTTCATTCAAGGCATACACAAACACATAAAAAGGATTGCTATACATGCCACAGGTCTAAAATAAACCTCAAAACCTCAAATCCCCTCCACCCCAAAACAAGTTAAATGAGTAAGTACCAGCACTCTTAGCAACCACCAGCATTACCACATTCAGTTATATCTCCAGCAAGAAGCAGAGAAATGCAATTTGAAGAAATGCCCTTAGCTTGGAGTTTTAAATGTAATGCAACTATGTCACATGAACTTCATGTTTTTGTTTGGCAAGAGTGAGAGTTACATCACTATAGAAGCATTTCACCAGTGTATTACCACTAATTCCTGAATCATTATATAAAGTAACTGCGTGCAACAGCTGACTAATGAAGGGAATAGTGTCTTTGCATCAAAAGGTGATATACAACCAAAATTCAAGTATCTACTATCAGACTGTAAGTAATTCTGACCACCTGTACTTGTGTGCTACATAAAATAGTTGAAGCATAATTTTTTTTTCAATTCTTCCCTTAGCCCTGGGAAAAGGTACAGAGGGAAGAACCAAAATGTAGGTGCAATCCTACATCCACAGCAGTTGGTGACAGGCATAGGGGTACAACTGTCCACATCAAGATGACCTCTGGATTTTCAACACACAGCCTTAATGTTCTCAGATCACTTCCATCTCAACACCTGCCAGACTCCTGCTGCGGTCCCCCCACTTTTTGTTTGCATCATTTTTACCAGCTGTTCAAATCTGTTGCTGAAGCAGATATGTCACCTTCTTCTCTGCACAAGTGAGCACCTGAGCTGCACGATGTCATCTCTGGATGACAATCAGGAGATAAAAGGGTGGAACAGTTCCTCTCTCATACCAGGTTTTGGGAAAGTCTGGAGAGACATTGACACTTCTGTCTGTCTCAGCACCAGGGAAGAGCTGCTGAAGTCTATATAAGCTTGAAAGACACTTGTTTACAAAGCCAAAATTCTGATTAAATTTCAAAGAAGAAATGGCCTCTTACTGTATTTTAATTACTGCCTAAATTAATTTAAAAGTAATATGAAATACTAAGGGTTTTTCCTAATTAGAAATGCTTTTTCTCCTATTATCAAGTTAACCTCAAGACAGGAGTTAAACAGAGGGGACCATAAACTTTGGTGAAAAAATTCTACTACCTAGAGAGTCATGAAAAAGAGTTCAAAGTCCAACAAAATTAATAGCATGCATGATTACAAAAAAAATGTAATGAGAAATCTAAGATTTGTCTCTTGATAAAAGTTTTCATAGATTTTGGTGCAAACACAGCACATTCTGTGAGCATGGGAAATGAGAATGTGGAAGCAGTTTTACCACCTTTCCAAATTAATTGAGGCAAGATAAAAAACTGAAATGTGAAAAACAAGGCCTGTGTATCACTTTTTAGCCCTCCAGTGCCCAGGTACTTCATGCATTGAAGATTACCAAGTACAACAGGGACTGTGCCTTCAACAAAGAAAGGAAAAGAATTAAAATTAGGCTAGCCCTCTTCGATGCATTTCTACAACAGGTGCTACCATAGCCTACCACTATATTAATACATGGACAACATTTTTATTTCCCTGAATTTAAGGGAAAATAAACCACCAGAAAATGCACTTGTAAAAAGATGAAAGCATTGGGAAGCTACAAAGTAAGCAAATACTGTGTGCTCGTATATATAAATCTTTAAATACTCACATAGAAATTGTTGCAATTTTTTGTTAATTGGTTTGTTTGTTTTCCCCAATGTGCAAAGCAGAGCACATTGTATTCTTTCAAATGGGTTTTGAACAGGGAATTATGAGTAGAATTAACAAAGAAAGTAACAGAGGAAAAGAACAGTGAAATTTTATTTCCTTGGCAAGTGGAAGTACAGAGATGTTACTGCAGCACTTACTGCTCTTACCTTTTAGATCCCAACTCATCACAAATTACAGCATAACTACATCAGTGGTAGAATTTAACAAACAGCTTATTTTTTTAAATATTTATTTCTCTTAATAGTATCCCCACTTTACGCAGCCTACAAACCTGAAGAAAATGCATTTGCTTCTGAAAGTCATAATAGCAAGTGTTTTGGGCTGCTCAAAGAAGTAGTCCTGAGGTTTCAGATGTTAAAGCTTTCTCCACAGCCACATGTTCCTTTGATGTTTGGATTATTGAAGACAAATTCACTGGACAGTTTGTCTTCCACATAGTCCATTTCAGTTCCTAGAAGTGTCAGCTGTGCCTTCTTCTCAATAAACACTCTAACCCCTTGAAAAGAACAAAAAACCAGAAATTACATACAATAAAACCATCATTCACTTTGAAATTCTCTTTTGACCAGTAATAAAAAAAGAGGAAGCTAAGTATAAAGACTACCAAGACTACATCTTGGTTTCCCAGGCCTAATGTGGGGTACTTTCATCACTGTTTTCATTCTACCTATAGAAGTCTGGCAGGAGTCTGGAACTGTTACCTATGTGTGCACATGAATGTCTTTTTGACAGGGGACAAAAAAATCGAGGGAAATAAGCTGTAGAACAGGGCAATGAATCTCACCTTGAGCATACAATTCTCATGCATTACAGACAGTAACCCATTTCATACTCTTCTTAAAGTCTGTGAATCCAACAAAATGCACAAAACTTTGACAACATAGACTTCTTCTCTCAAAACGACCTGGTTTCATCCCCCCCACCACAGAAGCTTGTGCTGCTGGATCAGAAACTCACCATCTTGAACTACTTCTTCATCAGAGTCTCCTTTAGATTTTGTATATTCTAAAGTGTAAGAAAGTCCATTGCATCCCCTTGTACGAACACCTACTTTCACACCTACCTAAAGAAAAAGAAACAACAAAAACCACCACCACATGCATGACTTTCTTTTTAAAACCTATTCAGAACATCAAGTCAAAAAGTATGCAGACCCATGAAATGCTGACATTTATTTTTCTCCACTGCCTAAAAGCAAAAGGGAATTACTGTAACAGGTAAGAGTTAACTTTTTAGTTTTTCTTTTATAAATTTGACTGCTAAGGTAAAAAACAAAACATCTAATGCTTGCTGGAGTGAATCATGCCCTATAGTATGTTAAATTTTTGAAGTAATGAACCATTGGCACTCCTGTAGGAACCAGTTCTCAAAAAGACAGTCAAATTTCAAAGACAGGTATTTTTGTTTTTACAGTTTACTGACATGCTAATTTAGGTACTATGACAAGATTACGGACAGTAACATAATTATGAAGCTGTGAGGCCAAAACAAGGGAAGTTACTAGATTATCACAGAACTCTTGTAATGACACCATCAGGAAACTTACTCTAAACCAAAGTTCTGAAAAACATACCTTGATTTTCCATTACCTTTATCGCCAGTCTCACTTAAGAAGCAAACCCCACCCCAAATCAAGTACATGTATATGTGTACTGTTTTAACTGGCCTTAAAAACCAACTTAGTCAACGTTTGTAACATTCACAGCAAAAATCAAGAAGTTTTGACAAAGCAGAAAGCAATTTTTGTGTAAGAATCTTTAAGAAGTACCTATATGACCTTCTACACACCAGTGCTTCATAATTTAAGAGGCAAATTTTATTATCTATGTCCATATGTTGTGATGTATCAAAATGTGACACTTCTCACCAAATGGGCACTCAAGACAAACTGCATCTGATCCTTCCACACTTAATACCTTTCTCTACAGGAAGTGCTACAATTAACAGGTTGGAAAATGCAAACATAATTTACAGCAAGGAAATGACTGACCATATAAATTGTAGGCCCAGGGCTTCCTTAGGATGGTTTAAAACATTAGAACAAATAAGTCTAGTTACTTGCAGATATGCAGGAAGCAAAATAAACAATGGTCTTGGTTCATAAAAGAAATATTCTTCTTGAAACAATACTTACTGTAAAAAAAAAAAAAAGCTAATGCTTGTTTTCACAATAGTTATAAAAGAAGCCCCTGTGTCTTTCCCTTGAGAAGAAAAGATGACAAACATATTATTTGGTGAAACACTGGTTACTTTAAAAAACACCTTGACTGGCAAGTTTCCTAAGAATGAGATGTTTTCCAAAGCACATGAATATAACTTTACTATTGCATACTTCACAATGAGAAGAACTTAAATAACAACAGCTGAAGAGCTCTCCCTATCAGAAGTCACTACTATGCCATACTAAAGTGTTTCATTAAAATGTAGCTCAAAAATACCTGAAGCTTGAAGTTTTTCCAGCTTTATTAATCTTAACAGTAACTGTACAGTAAAATGTCATTACAGTCAGTTGTTTCCTGCATTTAATTTTATAACAAAACAAAGCTGGATACATAAAGAAGCTTATGCGTTCCCCACCAAAAAGCAAAGTCAACATCTCCAACAAACTGAACTCAGTGTTTAGTTCAAATTTCTAAGTCAGCCAAAAACACTTTGCCATCATGAGCTGTGCTAATACTTTAGCATATCCTACAGACTGACCCTGTCTAGACTTACATGGTCAGGCTTATCTTTCAGGAGCTCTTTTATCTTCTGGACAGCAGAAGGGGTCTGAAAAACAAAAGCATACATATAAAATTTTTTGTTTGTTTATTTGTAGTGAGTGCTTGCATGTATTGAAGTAGATGCCTGTAAGATACACACTACTGTAAAACAGATGTCTGCTCAACCTAATTGACACAGAGCATAGCACCTCTTCACTCCTCTCATCACCTTGCACTGCCAGTGAACAGATAGCTCAAGAATTCAATCCTTAAACCCTTAACAATGGGGGTTTTGGCTGTTAGAATATCAGAATGGCTTGGGATGGAAGAGATCTTTAAAGATAATCTAGTTCCAACATCCCTGTAAAGGGCAGGGTCAGTAGGCCAAACTGGCCAAGCCCTTATCCAAACTGAATACACCCAGAACTTCTCTGGGCAACTCATTCCAGTCCTCACCTCAGTCACAGTAGCAAGTTTCTTCCTAATACCTCCTCTAAATCTCCCTCTTGTCTCATCACTACAGTTCCTGACGAAGAGTCCCTCTCCAGCTTCCTGCAGATACTGGAAGAGTGCCATGAGGTCTCCAGACAACCTTTTCTTCTTCAAGCTGGACAGCCCCAACCTTCTCAACCTGTCTTCATAAGGGAGGTGGCTGCAGTCCTCTTACCAACTTTGTGGCCTCCTGTGGACTTGCTCTGTGTCCTGCTTATGCTGGAGGCCCCAGAGCTGGATGCAGGGTTCCAGGTGAGGTCTCACCAGAGCAGAACAGAGGGTCAGAATCCCCTCCCTCCCCTGATGCTCACACTGCTTTGGATGCAGCCCAGGATACAACTGGCTTTCTGGGCTGCAAGTACACATTGCTGGGTCATGTCCAGCCTCTCACCAACCATCAGACCCAAGTTCTTGAATCTATTCTCCATTTAACCTGTTGGTGTGCCTGGGATTGCCCTGACCCAGCTGCAGGACCTTGCATTTCACTTTGCTGAACTTCATGAAGTTTTTATCGGCCCAACTCTCAAGCCTGTCAAGATCTATGTTGTTTCTTTTTCTCCAAAAATCACTACCATAATTCAATCAAGTAGGTCTGTTCTTGTTAAAATTTTGTCACATACCCACTACGGACAAAAAACAGTTAGATATAGAGGGCTTATGGTCTGCTTCTCTCTCCCTATTAACTTTAAAGGAATCTGTGACTTAAGAGCAGATAAAATTCACCATTCACGCAGATCTAGTTGATGCAGAAATGCAAGAACACAATGCAAACATCAAAATTTCCATTACATCCCCAGAAGTTTCTAAGACACCAAAAAAAGCATTAGTAATGTGAAGTTCTTACTATGAGCTGAATTAAACACAAAGCAAATGGCAAGTGGACTTGCAGTAGAAAATCCTTTCTAATTACCACTACCACTCCTGTTGTTGGAGACGCACTACTGAGCAGGAATCATCTTCTCTGACAAACGACTGAACTGTGTGCCCTAGATCTGCCCCTGCTCCTGCGGGGAACTGACTCTACTTTTCTCTGTAGGGATCTCTTCGGCAGGTAATGCATTACCCTTTTCCAGAAAAGTTTTAATCAAATACTCCTTTTTGGGGTGTTTATGCGACAAGGCCCTGCGCTCGCAGGGGCCGTACGGGCGCTGCCCGGGAACTCCGCGGTTCCGCAGACGCGGCGGCGGAGCGCGGGGCCTCCTCTCGGCGGGACTGGGAAGAGTAGGAGCTACCGCCTCTCAACCCGGCAGGAGGAAGAGCCCCTGCAGCCCGCCCGCCGCAGCCGCCCCGCTGGGGTCACCGACGCCGGCCGATCCCGACCCGGCGCTGCCGGCCCGAGCGTGCACAACCCGGCGGGGCGGCCCGTCCCTGTGCCCGCCCCGCTGTCGCCAGCAGCCGCCTCACCCCCCCGGGCCGGAGGGGCCCGTGGCGCAGATCCCGCACCCGGGAGCTGC